>VYZQ01012489.1:49609-72080 GCA_013400655.1 Mystacornis crossleyi | reverse complement strand
AAAAAAAAAAAAAAAAAAAAGACAGAATGTTTTGTTTTATTCCCTCGGTGTGATGGGATAGAACTATTTTCCTGTATTTCTCTAGGAATTCCCTGTTAGTTTTACTAACATACCTGCGGTATGGTACCCTCTGGTGATGTCAGAAATCTTTAAAAAATAAAGGCATAAATTCTACCTGTTTGGCTTTTGGGTTTTTTTCCCCCAAAGTTAGGAACTTCTTATCCAGCATTTCCAGTCTCATTTGTTTGGGGATCATAGGACTGGATTGAAAATCATAACATTTGCATTGAATATTTTAGGAAGATTTTTCTGCATTTGCTTTACAGCTTTGATTAAGATTCATATACTAAATCCTTCTGCAATCTCTTAAATCTCCAAGTGTCGTGTAATCACATCCCTCTAGCATCAGAGATCTAAGGAAAATACTAAATAGGAGGTGTTATGAATTAAAAATTGGGATTTTTAGCACAGTAGGCACTGGAGAAAATGGAGCCACTGTTTTGTTTTGTTTTGTTTTGTTTTCAAATATCTCTTTGGAGGCCCAAAAACCAAACGAAAATACCAAAAAGAAGGCCTAGACTTCAGCTGATTTGGGACTGCAGCAGATCTTAGTGCTTCCCCTGAATAGGAAATGGGAGAGAGAGGTGCTAGAAGAGTTTGGCTGCAGTAAAATAACGTCCCAGTGTGTGTGTGGCTTCTGATTTGATCCCTCAGACTCAGTACAAAGGGAAAGTCAATTACAATAGAGGCAGGAGGCTCCAAGCACTCATTATTTAGTCTGTGTTGTCCATTTTGTGTTCATCTTTATTACAGCTTGTTTCTTGCCTTCTACCACTGAAACTGAGTTTACCTTACTAGGTGGTAACTGCTAAAACTCACCCTGGTGGGTTTTCTTCACTTTTCCATTCTCTTTTTCTGACCATCCTTCAATTTTTTTTTTTTTTTCCAATTTGCTTATCCTGTCCTAACCTGTGCACTGAAAGGAGAAATGTTGGCAGTGAGATATAATAACATAGATGGGAAGTCAAATGGATGCGTTGGGATTATGGTTTCACTTTCCGAGCAATTGCACTGTGTCATCGGGGTGGTTTTGTGTGGGAATTATAATTTACTTATTTCCAAACTGGGGAGTGTAAAACTCTCTGATTCGCCATCAGTCAGCTGTCATCCATCTCCCTCTGCAGTAGGTTTTGCTGTTGGTTTTGTTTTTTCTGGCGTTTCTCTTGGTGTGGGTTTTATTTATTTTTTTGCTCCAAATCCAACCTGGTCACTGAGTTAGCAGACTGTAGCTGGGTTTGTAAAAGAAACGTGTTGGAGTATCACAAAAGGGAATCAGAAAGATGGAAGCTCTCTAGGCCCAAGTGCTTTGAAAGCTCCTCAGTAGACAAGGAAAGAGTTGTTAGCATTCCTAGCACGCTGCTGGAAATGCATTATATATTGTTGCCACGTCAGTTTGTAATATTGGTACACGGCTTCAGTGCCTTGCTTGGATTTGTAATTACATTTAAATAATTTAACTCCATTACACCACCATGTCTTGTGGAAATGTATGATTCCTAAGGAAGATGCTTCCTTTCAGATTGATCTAATGACTTCAGAAAATGCTGCTGCTATTAACGCTTGTTAACTATTGATATGTAAAAATAAAACTGTTAGGAGTGCAGTGGAAGATGTTAATAAATATGCTCATTTTCAAGGATATTTTTGAGAGCTATTTGATAACTCGTCATTTGATTTGTGTTCTGTGTCAGATGGCCTTAATAGCTTGGCTGGTTGTATTTTGCAGATCAAAGGTAGCTTTTATCAAAATCAGGCTAAAAGGGTTCCTGCTGATGAGTGATTGAAGCCATCCAGTGAAATACGGTAATTGTCCTACAATTATGCAATACCCAGTTCAATTCTTGGATGTCAGCAAGTTTTCTTGGACTTCAAGGTCCAGAGGAAGCTGGAAAAGGTGGTAGAGTACATGCAGTAGATTTTTTTTTTGTGTTGGTTTACTGATAGATTTATGCTGGATATATAAAGGACAGCATAGCTTCATAAATGCTGAAATCCATCTGATATTTCCCTTTGCATTTCCACCAACACTTTAAAGTTGTCTTCCAGTCTTATGATGGATTTGGTTTTGGTTTTAGTTTGGGTTTGTGGTTTTGGTTTCTTTTTTTTGTTTGTTTGTTTGTGGGGTTTTTGTTTTTGTTTTTGTTTTTTGTTTGTTTGTTTGTTTGTTTTAAATCCTTGAAAACACACTACCACAAGTGTCGAGTACAAAGCACTACACACGTTGCAGAATGTGACACCAGAGATGCTTCTCCTACCACAGAGATGTACGTTGGTGGCTAAGTGGGATTCCTGTCTTGTGTTCACACTCAACGAGCCCATTTGCAGGCTCACAGTAGGAACTAAGGAGTAAACACTACAAGGAGCACCCTCTCTGCCCCCTGTGGTGCCTGGGGGTCCATCCTTGGCAGCCCTGTGGAACAATTTATGGAGAGATAGAATAATTTATCAAAGATGCTTCGTAAATCTGTTGCACCTTCTTGTCCTTCAGTTGCTGATTCATTTCTTGCTGTCAGTCCATGAAATGGGCACAGGGCTCTGTTCTCTCCCTTCCTGGGTGTATCTCTGAGGTTCAGTGCTGGTTGTTTGGGGCTTTTTGCTTTCCCTTTTTCCAGCCCCTTTATTCATTTCCATCCAATTTGCGTGCCTCTCCCAATCCTTTACCTTCCTTTAATCCTTCTTTTTAATTTAGTTTAATTTACTTTTCTAGAGTCTTTTGAATGTCTTCCAGGCTTTTTGTTCCTTCTCTGTGAGGGAATTCTGGTGAAGGTCTCAGGTTTGCAGGGCTCCATGCGGATGATGTGCTCTGGCACCACGGTTCAGCAGCATCCTGCACCTCCCACCAGCACTGACAGGCTCAGATTTGTGTAACTGGAAGAAAAAAAAAACCTGTCTGGATCAGGTTTTCCAGTCCATTTATCATAAAGTAGATTTCCTTCTTCTTAAGAGGCATCTATCTATGGGGCAGAGAGAAGAATCAGACACATATGAAGCTAAGTGGAAAAGATCTGACTGAAATGTCAGGGCTCTTTTATTTACCAAAGGTGTTTTATTTTTTGTCTATCTGTTTTCTAATTTTGCCACTAATGGTGAAATTGGTGGATTAATATATTATAGTTATAATTAATAATTAGTGGATTAATATAAGTTTTTCTACCTGCTAATGGGTGTGGCTGAAAAACCCTGGAGTTTTTTTAAACCATGTGCTTTTAAATATTTNTGTTTTTTTTTTTTTTTAAACCATGTGCCTTTAAATATTTCTCTATAAACTACCTAGAGATTTTGTTGCTTTTAAGCGAAATGGCAGCCATCTAAATTACTGACTTTGTATTTCCCTACTGAACTAAATACTTTCATCTGCTTTAATGTAATCAATAACAAAATGCACCCTGATTTGGAGAAAAACAGGTGATTTAGTGTTGTTTGGAAAATGAGGACAAATAGCCATCTCACCCTGTTGTCAAACACATTCCTGTGTTTGAGTGAAAGTGCAGATATTTTCATTGTACGTTAGTTGTGTGCTTAATGAAATGAACTTATCCCTATAGCTCAAAACTACATATAAATTACATATTGTTATAGTTGCTATGGCAAATAATTACCATTATTTAATGACAACTTATGAAACCATTAAGTATCAAGGCAAACGTAGCTGCTAAAATACAGAGTGCTATTTCTCAGTGGAATATATTTAATACCAGAACTAGATTATTTTTTCTTAATTGTCTGGCTTCATATTGTTTTGAATTGCGTGCTTCTGCAATAATAATGGGTGTACAAGGAGACAGCTTGACTTGGACACAGAACACACCTGTGTGCACTCTGCAGTTCTGCTTCTTGGAGTTTTAAAGATGTTCTTCATTCATGCTCCAGCCTTCTCCCTCTCCCATCTGCTGGTGTTAAGAAATTGTGCCATTACCTTCTTGTGAATTATCCCTGCACTGCTTCAGGCTTGTCTAACTGGGGCTCACCTCAGTAGGGTTTTCCCCTTTAATGTCAGAGGGATTTGGATTTTTGTCATAAATGGCATTCTGAGTTACAGCCGAGAAGACACCACTGATAGAAGTGCTTGATGCTGGTCTCTGTAAAAGGAAGATTTTCTGTCCTGCATGAATCTTTTGGGATTGTTCATAGAAGTCAACAAACCTGCCTCTTGCAGAAATTTTCTGGCTAAAAGGGAATCATTGCAGTTTACTCAGGAGGGGAACAGATGCAACCACATGGGTAAGTGTAACTCAAAACACTGAGAGCTCAATGAACTGCAGAGGAGAAGATGGAAACAAAGCTTAGTTGTATATTATACTGTCAAAGTAGTAATTTTAAGATTAATTTTCC
This sequence comes from Mystacornis crossleyi, assembly GCA_013400655.1. Taxonomy (NCBI): domain Eukaryota; kingdom Metazoa; phylum Chordata; class Aves; order Passeriformes; family Timaliidae; genus Mystacornis; species Mystacornis crossleyi. The sequence continues at coordinate 67,688 of VYZQ01012489.1, read as the reverse complement.
TACCCATTATTGATACATGCCACGTTTCCCCTGAGTCAAGCTGAATCAAACCTTGTTTATTTCTTGCCTTTTCTCTCTCTCCATCAAGATTTGAAAGGTGTCTAATATAGAGAGAAGTCTGGAGCGGAATGTTATTTAAATAAGAGACTGATCCAGGGCATTGCATACCAATAAATGGTACAAGGAATAGTTGCAGATTTTGCACAAGTCTACCCAATGTGTGGCAGTTGCCATGAAAATTCAGGGTGTGTCTGTGAGTGTGTTGTGCAGTGTTGTGCACAACACTCCTCGAAAATAGATTATTTACAATATTTTGCTTTGGTAAAAGTCATTGGGTGCTGTTTTATCAGGTGCTGTTTGGTTCATGAGTAAACATTTCTGTAAGAGGTGATTGTTACCAGGGGATAAACTCATTTTAATTTAATTTTAATTTAAAGTTAGTAAAGATGATCCAGCTTTGCCACAGAGACAACACAAACACCACCTTTCTTGGAACCCACAAGACACTGGTCTCTTGCAATTATCAGTGCTGGGGCTTGTTTAGGTTGACTTTTGTTCCAGGATTGCCATATGTAGGTTCTGCTCTTATAAAAGTGGTCCTGGCTAATTTCTTATCGGTGCACTTTGTTCATATCTGAAATATCTGAGGGGAAGAGTGAAAACGCCATTCGGAAATGTGGCATTTAACCTAATCAATGAAATAACTTAGATTTGGCAAGGATTAGAAATTTACAGCATGTACATAGAATCAGTAATTACATAAGATATAGTTTATGAAGCTCCTCGAGCCTCCTGCTTCACAGTGTAAACTACTTAGCAGGCAGTGCTGAAAAATTGCATCATTTTGTGGTAAGAGTTCCTGGAAAACTGTGAATGAACGCAGTGAAAGCTGCCACGTGATATTAACAGATCGGCACAGGCATCACTGGCTCTTGATGGGAGGTTGAGCGTGCAAAAAAGCTGGGAGAAATAATCCTAACCAATGGGAGAACTGAAATGGGGATGGCAGCAACTTTTCAAGGGGAAGGAAAACTTGAAAAATCTGATTCAACCTTTTTTTTTCGGAATGATATCTGTAAGAATGGGAGATAATTACACGTTTATCCTAAACAGACCTTTCTCAGCAGAGACCACTCCGTGAGTGTTTTAGGCACAGGCAGTGCATTCCTCTCCCTGAAAATTGAAAATCTTCGCAGTTTTGCAGGCAGCAAAATAATGGCTTCAAAGAGCCCTGTGCGATGGGGTGGTGAAATCCGGGCTGGCTCTGCAGTGCCCCACAGCCCAGAGCACTCTGGCAGGCTTTGCCCTGCAGCGGGAACGAGGGTTAGGCATGGGCAGCAGCTGGCAGAGGTGAGATCTCTGCAACAGTTCCCCTTCTTCCTGCCAGCCTAGAAAGGCCAAACAAGCCCCGTTTTATCCAGCAGCACCGTGCTACAGTGCGGGCAGGATGTATTTCTCGCAAGGTTGGCTTTGCCGTTTGGCTGCTTCAGTCCCTCTCCTCTCCTCACTCATCCTTAGCCTGAAGGGTTCACTGGCTGTTTCAGGAGAAGCCCAGGCTCGTGACCCCAGTGCACTTAGAGTACATTTATCTTGTCCCGTTCACACAAACTTGTAGTGGAGAGAAGCTCTGTTCTTTCACTGGGCTGTGCTGGGAGCCAAGTGCAGAGCCTTGGTGGTTATCTGTACCCCCAGAGCTTCCTTAGGAGCTCGTGGTTGTGATGAGAGCAAAGAGGAGGATGTGCCAGTGTTAAACTAATTAAAAATCTTATCACTGTAATGCCATTTTTGAGATTGAATTCACAATGCCACCAGGCCTCTGTGGATGGTGCATTTGGGGTGGTGTTTGTGTGCAAGGTTCAGAGGGTCTGTGTTAATCCTGGAGAGGGAAACGTGGCAGAAACAGCACACTGCAAAGTCACTGAGGACTTCAGACAGGGTAATATTGTGGTTAAAGGTAATAAAAGCAAGGTAGGAATTGCCTCCTCCTTTCATCACAGCCGAGGTGAGTGTAAAGCAGGACCTGTGGAGTCCTGGGGTGGGCAGTTCACATCAGGTATTTACCTAAAATGGGGCTGAGTGTGAAAACTCTGGAGAACCAAAACGTTTTTTCCTGTCCACATGCAAATAAGGTGACTTAAATATAATTTGCCTGCTTCTGTTTTTCTACTCCTGTAATAGCAGGGAAGCTCCGTAGACACCTGAGCTCACTCAGATTAAGGACTGCTGCTCTCTTGGCTACAGAGCTGGTGGGGATGAAGACTCTGGAGAGAAGCAGGTTCAGGACACTGGATATGATGGCAGGAGAATAATCTCATTCCCAGCTTTGTCAGGCATCCCAGACATCCCGCAGTGTGGTGGGGTGTGTGCGGTGCAGTGATCAGTCAGTCTGTGGGTGACTTCACACCTCAGCACTTGTGAGGAGAGAAAGGGACCAAGAAGCAGCAGAAAACAGAGCAGCTTCCTACGATGCAGGATGAAAAATGCGTTAGGCTTAGCCAAGGTCACAGAGGTGACTCTGAGCAAGTAGAAAGGTGGTAGGCTGCATCTCCATTGCACATTCTGTGAGCTCTTTGTCTTTCTCTGCCTCACTATATTTTTTTCTTAAGTATAAGATCATTAAAAGTTACACTAAGTGAATCATTTTTTTCCTAATTATTTGTGTCAAAGTCACAGATTGATATTCTCACTCATGTCTGAAGCTTCTTTACCATTATTTTAATTTATTTTTCTAATTGTCTTGTTGTTTTGTTAAATAATTGGCATAATAAAGCTTTGCAAGGCTTTCCAGACAAATGAAAAGCGAAGAATGGTGTATGTGATATATGACTTTTTTTTGAAAGCGCCTGACCCAGGCTTTCAGCAATTTTGTAAGTAGGCAATGGGTGAACACAGTCTTGAATTCCCAACTGCACATTTATCTGTTTATGTAATTTGCTGTTAACTGGAATTGCCTGCTTTGGTCAATAGGCTCTTAGACCTTCAGCTTGTGAAATGCTGGCTTGAATTCTGTGGCTCTTCTCTCTTTCTGCTGCTGGTTCCCAGTTTTTTTTTTCCCTTGGCAAGCTGCTTGCCAAGTCACTCAGTGACTTATTTTGGTAAGAGTTCTCTGGCTGGATAAAAATTGTGTGCCGTGATTGAAACCAGTGCAAGAAGTAGTGGAAAGAAAGTGGAAGACAACTGTTTGTAATTGTAATTTACTGTGATTCAGGAACCCTCGAGCCCAGGCTGCAGTTAAACCCCATCACATCTGCAGTCAGTAAATAAAGTCCTAATGAGAAATTAAGAGTGTTGCAATGATTCCAAGCTTCATACTCCCATGGAACTATAAACTGATGCTCCTCCAACATCCAAAAGAAGAACATACCAAGATGAGAAATCAGTAAAATTATGTTAATCTAAGTTAGCACTTAAATGTCCACTGAAGTTTGGTTAACTAGATACTCTAATTTCAGCTACTCATGTACTTGCAGTTAAGTCCTTCGTAAGTGCTTTATTTAGATGTGAATGATGTTTTTCCCATCGAGCATTCAAGCAGAATGTGGAATTTAACTCCTACAATTGCAGTAGATTTTACAGTTTCTACTTCTTACTGAAGGGAACTGGAGTTATTTTCTTAAATTTTCTTGTGTTACAAGTATGAATTAGTTTACGTTTGCTAATTACTGCACTAATCTTTCAGTATTTCATTCTTTTTGTGTGTGGCTTTTCATTCTTCAAGTGTTTTTATTGGTGCAACATCTTGGTATTTCTTTGGGGCTTTTTCCAGCTACAGTGGAGACTTCGAACTCAAAGGGGGGAAGGCACAAACATCATCTAAAAGAGGAATGCAAAACTATGCTAAATGCGTTCTTGCCAGAAGGACAGGAATCATTCCTTCACAGAGGACTCAGGGGAAAGAGCATTTTGACGTCCTTCAGGCCTGGCCCGGTGCGTTTGCTGCCCCGATGCCAGGGAAGGGGTGCCCGTGCTCTGCTGGCTGCCCGTGTCCCCTTTGGTTTATCCCCCACACCGAGCTCAGGAAGGGCACCGCAGCAGCCAGGATGGAGTGTTATAAAGTGTGACAAACCCTGTTCTCCCAGAGGAGTTCAGCTGCCACGATGCATATTTTACATCTTTCTCTGATGTAATGAGAGGTGTGAGTTCCTTTCTGATGTTACATTTTGGAGCTGGCTTCACAGATTTAGCCTTGCCTGGAGCCAGAAGATGTCCATCAACGTGAAATGTTTTATTTCGGGTGAAGTGGCAACAAATCTTTTTCATCTGGAAAGGAGGGCTGGGTTTCCTGAAGCACTTAAAATCCAACTTGTGAAGAAAGGGCTCAATTAGCACCCTGCTAATTTTGCAACGCAGCGTTGTAGGTCGAGAGATATTCTGGCTTAATAAAATGTTGCAATGAAGTCCATCAAAAGTTCCTGAAAATATTTCAGGAATTCAGAATAAAATATAAAATGATCTGAAAGTGTCTGCAGAGGTAAAACCTGAGCCCACGAAAGCACAGCTCTGCAGGAAGTTTAGCTAAACTGAGAAATACTTAGTAAAGGAAATGATGATATAAAATGAGAAACTTTTGAAAGAGGAAAGAGAAATGTTTCAGGAAACAAAAGAAAAGGAAGAACACCAAATCTTTCAGTTTAGTCAGGTGATTTGGTGCAAAGAGAGACAAAATCATTTAAATTTTAATTTTTCTATCTAATCATGCTGTATATTAAAGCAGGAGTCAAAATGTCAGGACTTAAACTCTGTCTTGTCATTTGTAAATAACTTCTGATTCCAGGGTCAGCAAGTTCCTTTTTGCCAATATTTGGGCTATTATTTTGTTCAGCAGTAGCCAGCTACTTTAAATAAAAAGAAATTGGAACCTGTTTATAGACTGCTGCCCATGAAGGGAATATGTAGTTTTCAGGGTTAAAAAGAAGGAGACTAGGAAATGCCCCATTTTGAATAAATTAGCCAAGAAAGTGATGTTCCTGATCTTCCTTTGTTATATTTTACCTGCTCTGTGTCGATTATTTCTGTACAGCTGTTATAGACTGAGGGGTGACTGTACATCAGCCATAGAACGTAGGTGTAAAACCAGAGCTAGGAGGTTGCCTTTTCATCATTTTTGCTTCCCTTTTCAAGAGCCAAATAGAGTTTTCCAAGCAATCCCACAAGGAAAATCATCTGGGGAGAAGAAACTAAGTAAAATATTATACTTTCTCACAGTGGGACATAACTAGCTCAATTTTTTTTTTAATTTTTTTTTTGGTTGTGAAACCTGATTGTAATAATAGGGGAAGAATGCTTTGGAAAGCTGCTGGGATATGTGTTTATGGGGCTCTGGCAAAGCTCAGCCACGTACCTGGAAGACATTTATGCACATGAAGCCTGAAGAGAAACTATGATAATCAATTGTATTGTTTTCCCCTCACACTTCGGGATGCAATGCTACATCCAGAACACAGCAAAAAATGAAGCGAGGAGAAAGGGATGCCTCGTTAATTCATCTAACTAAATTCTCATTTTCAGGCCCTTTGTTTGGCTGGGGAGTAGCGCTGGCAGGAGAGCGGCTGCTGGCAGAGAAGTTCATTTCTTTCCCAGAAGAAAAGAAATCAAAGCAGCTTTGCACTGATCAGCTGGCACAGGTTGCTGGATCAATGGTTGGCAATTTGCAGGGCTGTGCTGTAGATAAGGCTGTCACATTTTGGCAGTCTCATCACTACCAGTCAGCCACATAATAGCTGATAGGTCCCTTTCAGATAAAGATGAGTAGAAGATAGAAAACCGAAGAGGAAGGGGAGTGAAAGGGGGATAGAGGAGGAAGGGAAGGTGACAATCAGTAGTTTCAGCCTCACTTTTGTGGTTGTGCTCCTTTGGTCTCCAATTCATTTAATGTGTGTTTATATTGCTGTTAATTCTTGCAATTTTCAACTCATTGGTGTAATTCTTGGGTTTATGCTTTATCCTTTGGAAAATGAAAAGGTGTTTGCTGAAAAGTAGTGCCTCTCCCCAAGCCCAAAAGCATAAATTCAAGATAGGATCTACTTCATGGTGTCAAAAATCTGCCTGGTTTCCATCTTATGACTGTAGTCTGTCACTTTCTTTAGTGCAAATATGACATTGAGTTTGGTTTTCTTGAAAAAAGAAAGTGGGCTTTTGGCCAGATCTCCTCCTGGTCCATCATTTATTGAAGCTTAGCCCTATGGGGCTTGGAGGTTTCACTAGCAAAGGTTCTGCCCTGAGGAAGGCAAGCTACTAAAGTGAAAAGAACAGGGGAAAAAAGGTGCTTAAGTAGCAGCTGAATTATTTTCAGATGTTTCTGAGTTTAGGAAAATTGGGAAAAATAGCAGCTTCCTCTGAGTTCTGCTGCTTTACATTTTTTTTTTAATGGCTCACTGCGGGTCGTAAGGGAATCTGTTAGAGACTGGATGACAGCACAATGAAAAGAGGTGAGGGAATCATTACCTTAATACTGATAAAGCTGCTAAATATGCTCAGGGAGATGTAGACATTTCCAAAAGCCTGAGAACACAGAGAATAAAGGATTCATTAATAAAAAAGTGCCCTGGCTGTTCTTAATCATTTTGAATCTTGAGCTTTTATTAGGTGTTCCTACTAAAGAGAATGTTCTCTAATTCAAATTTCTAGTGTTCTACAGCCTTCCAAAGTCAATTATACCCAGTGTAGGAAATAAGTAAGTTTTTTGGGTTTTTTTTTAATTTTTTTTTTTTTTTAATTTATCCCTTTTTTCCAGATTTCCGGATATTACCTATCAGGAGGGAAAAAAAAAAAAAATGCCTATTTTCTTCGTAAAGGAACAAAAGTAATTTTTTTTCCCCACAAAAGCAATCTTCAAATGTTTTTATCAGTGAAATTTAATGTGACTCATTTTGAAAATCTCCATACAAATTATTTCTGCTGTTTAGTCCTCCACTCTCTCTCTTGTGAATAGAGGAAAACAACTCCTTTTGATCCATTGCCGAGGAGCTGGTGAAACTCCGTGTATCAGCAGTGAGGTAGAAGAACCCTCCCTAAAGTCCAAAAGGATTTGGGATGTAGTCAGCCAAGTCTTTCAGACTATTTTCCAACTTGATTTAGTCAATTCTTATGGTGCATTGCACCACTTTGTTGTGACTTGATGTCAGAAATACTAAAAAAAAAAAGGAAGGGGGGGGACTTTCTTTATTGGTATTCTGGGGAATTAGAGACCACTGCCACAGTGGCAGCTGACATGGATTGTTTATTTAATTCTTTCAATTTGTTCACTTTAATGAAACACCAAAAGATTTGAGGGAGCGGTAATTAACAAGACAGAGCCTGTCTAATGAAACCAGTACAGGAGGATATTTGTTTCAAGGATCAATAAAGGACTGGGAGTGAGGATCATACCGGCATCACTCAAGAAAACAAATCACCTTGTGCCAATCAATTGTCATGCTGCACATGCACGGATCTGTGTGGAGCATTTTAAATATTGCATCAGTCGAAAGACAGCGAAAGAAAAGCTCGCTGAATTTGGAGATATCTCGCACTTAATTTGTTGCTCTGTCAGGTACTATAATTATACGTGTGGCATTCTTCTTCTGCGCCTTCAATAGTCATTACTAATCAAGTCTGGTGACATAATCTAATTAGAGCACAGCTCTCTTAGAGCTCACCGAGCCCATTCCGTGGGGCGCCTTTGTATTCTCCCGCCACTTGCGTGTTTTCAGGCAAACAACACAGCCTGTGTTCCCAGACAGAGAGAAAACGGAGCAGCTGAAAAGAAAAGCTACCTCTGACAATCCTCTTGGCCCTCCAGAGACAGCAGTTGGACTCCCTGTTGCCACTAGTTGACTTAGCAATTAATAATGCAGCAATTAGCAGCGAGTTTCCAGATCTCAGTGCACAAGGCGGGATTTTATTTATACAGCAATGTTACTGACAATAACAGAGTGAAAAGGAATCAGCAGTGGAGAAGTTGTATCTCAAAACAGAGACTCAGTTTGGTTGTGGGAAGAACGGGGTTAGAGCTAGAGGAAGGTAAATATGTGCTTCATGAGATTATTGGAAGAAATTTTGGTCCTGATGTGAAACTGTTTTTCTTCTAAAGAACATAAACTTGAAATTACGTGCTTGAAAGAACAGAACTTGAAATATTTTTAACTGGAAGATGCAAATTATGGAGAAATGTTAAGGAACTGGATTATACTGCTGCCCGTAATTGAGAATGGGATTGATGGAGATGTTCCTCCTTGGAACATTGTCTGTAGGTAATTCAGAGCCCTGATAAGGTTAGAGNATGCAGCTCAAAAAACAAAAGAAAGTTCGTGGAACAAATGTGTTTTTATTTGGTGGGGGTTTTTTAGTTTCGGTTTTTGTTTGTTTTGTTGTTTGTAACAAACCACTACAGTTGGTTTGTTAGGGTTTGGGGGTTTTGTTGGGCTTTTTGGTGTTGGTTTTTTTGGAGGGGTTGTTGGGGTTTTTTTTTTTGGGGGTTTTTTTGTATGTGTTTTTTGAGGGGTTTTGGGTTTTTTTTTTTTTTTTTGGTTAAAGCAGAAGGTAGAGACATAGTTCTTTGAACAAGAGCATCCCACACTTATGCTCAGCCTTTGAGTTGAGCAGTGGAGCAGTCCCCAAGCCAGGGCAGCGCTGACACCAAAATAACCAACGGAATGTTCACGTGGAGATTGGAGCTGCAGACAACTGTGCGGAGGGAGATTGTCAATGAGATTCATTTGGGAGGCTGGAGGAGGTTCAAAAGCTTTGCTTTTTTTTTGATCCTTGTAGATGCAAAGATGAATGACAGTTTTGCTGCAGTTCTTGGTATATTTCCAGGAATTTTGTTCCAATGCACGTTTTTCACATTTTTTCTTGTCTGCAAAATAATTAGAAGATGAATGTTACAACTCCGGCTGATACTTTGTTAGGTATTCAGAAGAACTCATTTCAATTATGGAAACACATTTTTCAGCACAAATTCAGAAATTTAAACCATCATGTAAATCTTATTGGCCTTGTTGGGTCCAGCTACAAGAATCATATTCAGCAATTGCATTTGTAATTGACTGGCGGCCAGAGCTGAGCTGTAGTTCTGAAACTTCTCAACCCTTAGGAGGTGGCAAACAGCTCTGACTGGCTTTATTCCTGGAGTGGCTTGGACTCCCAACACAAGAAATGCCTTGAGAAAGTGGAATTTGTGTGGAATACTCAACCACCAGCAGCCACAAACGGGAGGGGATGCAGCAGGGAGAGAGTAATTGCACTTTGGTCAAAGTATCAAAGCCAAGATGATCCAGAAGTCACACAAGGTGGAAAGATTTATAGGCTAGAAGCTGCAACGGATTGATGAGAGGGAATTGTCTTTAGCCATTGCAAATAGTGGGTTTATGTTTCAGGATATTGCCCTAGCAAATTGTTAGAAGGTACATGGAATAGCAGGACCGACTGGAGACTTCTTCAGTGACTACTTAGAAATATTATTTCTTATATTTCGTGCATGTGTAGACATGTTGATGGTGTGTTTTTAGAAAAGTATATGTATTTATGATAACACAAATAATATCTGTCATCGCAGCAAGTGAATGGGTTGTGGGAGGGTATGAGACAAGAATGTGTTTAGTTTGCAGCCTTTCCTTTGTGTAGCAGGAGAATTAAATTGGGGCAAGGGAAGACCTTACACAGTGAGACTGATTTACCATTCATGCAGATCCTTGAACAGATTTCAGCTGTAAAAAGAAAACGGCATCTTCCCACAACCACCAATTTGGAAGCACAAATATTGCAAAGAATAAGGGCTCTCTGTGAATATGTCAAAAATCTAGATTTCATTAATCAAAATGAGATGCAAAACATCTCAGTCATTCAGCTGTAGAGACACTCAATGCATCTATTTAGGATTCAACCTCAGTATTCTACACTATTTACTAGTTTGTGCTCCTTGCCAGTTAAACGCATCACTTGTAGGGAGTTTTAAAATTCCCAAGTAAAACAATTGGAAACCTGAATTGTACAAGACACGACTGGTAAAAAGCACATTTTTTGCAATAGCCAAAATATGAATCATGAGAAAGAAGTGCTGCTGACAGGAAGAAAATTGAAATCTTTGAGGTGCAGTGCTGGCAAAATTTCAGAAAAGTAGACAAAGGCTTACAGCAAATTTATGTGTTTGCTCATGACAGCCATCGGAATGATCATTATCTAAAAGATATAATTAAATGAAAGCAGTGCTGGAAGGTCATGGTAATAGAGGACAACCATGGTCACAGGGATGAAAGATAATCTGGGAGGCTGGATCCTGATGCTCAAGGCTATCAGTCACTTGAGACAGCTTCTAAAATTCTGTTGTGTGTAGGCTGTAAATGAGTTTGTTTTGGTTTTTTTTTTTGTTTTTTTTTTTTTTTGGGGGGGGGGTGTTTTTTCAGTTCTTTCTTTGTGTTTATTTTAACACTGCAAATCTGATAATACCATGGAAGAGGAATTGATCCTACTCCACTTTTGACAAAAGCCATAATTGTGAGGTTAATGGCTGCTGAGCTGCACAGGTATTAGCTGTGTTCTAGTCTGCTTTTAGAGCTGTGGGTTTGGTTTTTAAAAACCTCACAACCTCTGATGAATGCACCTTACAATAAAACTTTAAAATGGAGAACACTAGTCCATGACACACGACCCTGCATGACTGATAGTGACATTTCTTTATGGTCAAAGACATCTTCTTTCTCTACAATGAGAAAAAACCAAACATGTTCCTTTCTGGCTTCCATTAAGACACCTCTGATTTTTGTGTAAGTGTTGGTCGATTTTTTAAAGTATTTTTTTGTTTGTTTGTTACTGCTGAGTTTACAAGTGAGTCTACTTTGTCTGATATTCTTCCGTCTTCATGTTTTGATGTTTTTCTTGCGACTTAATTTTTCTTTTCTGTAAAATCGTAAGCACGTGTTCATAATATGACCAGGTACATTTTAAACATAGAGAAAAACAAAACAGGTGAAAAACCCATTTAATTTCCAAGGTATAGTATAACAACTCAATGCTCAGGCTCGTTTTCTGCTTTAATGTCCAGTCATAATAAATAAATTAAAGTGCATGCCTTATCAGTAGCAATGAGAAGGTTGAGTTAAGCTGTATTATATTTTAAAGTCCTTTGTAAAATGGTCTGAGATACTGAGCAAGTTGTAAATGTTCTGTATGAGAGCATGCATCAAAATTTGATGTTCTACTGGGGAGGTCAAATTACTGGTTGACATGAGCTGGAATTCAGAAGATACTCATTTTTTCTGTGGTGCAAAGAGGCACATCATGTTCATCAAATTCACCTATAATTCTCCTTATTTTTAATATTCTCTTCTTTCTTTATTTTAGAGTGTGTACCTGCTAGACGATATTAATTACCCTGAAACAACAGACATAAATCAAACATCCCAACTGATTTCATCCCTAATGTATCTCAGAACACTAATTATTAGCAGAAATTAGGAAAAGCTGCGCATGAATAGGTATGCAATAAGTGAAAAAGCAAAGGCTCACAGTCCTTGTGGTGCAAGTTGTCCGTACCAGCCTCAGGTGGGAAATGCCTTCAGAGCTGGTATGTGGCTGAAAATACTGCAGTGCCCCTGGGTCTGTAAAGGATCTCACAGGTTTTTGACACTTGTGGGTATGTCTGAATCTTTTCCTAAAGAAATCAGGTATGCGGGTAGCTTTGGAGCTGTTTAGCATGCTGAAAGAACAAATTTTCATCTTTTTCTCCCTGTGTTCTCTCTCTCTTTTTTCTGTACGTCTGTCTTTTTTTAGCCGAGGAGTCTGTCCTCATTGCTGAGGGCTTATACTTGAAATTTTAGCCAGCTCTTGTCCACAGTCTTATCCTTTATGTTGGTGAAATGTGTTATTCACAACACCAGTAGTGTCTAGATATCTATTAAATATATAAAAGCAATGTGAGGAAAAAATCACTTGTTTTTATGGTGTATCAATATTCATGGCAATTGTAATTGCTGTTGCAGTTGTAAAGAGAAAAGAAATGGGGAGCCTATTAAACAGATGAAATATCAAGCATCTGAATTGTGAAAATGATTTAGCATCTAATCTAAGTCAATCTGTGCAGATTCTGCTGGAAAGGCTTAGGGCTATTCCATCCTAAAAATTTTTGCAAGTAGTTACTGTTACTCGCATTTATTTATTCAGAAAATGATGGGTTCCTTGCATTTGAAGGATGCAGGGAACTAAAAATGGTCTCTTTCTTTTCTCCTCTGTACGTGCAGAAGAACCAATGTCGGCACAAATTAATGCGTCACACAAATGGGAGTATGACTGCCTCATTTTCTCCCTAATACTTTGAAACTGCTCCTCGCTGTTGGGTGATTGGGTGTGTGACAGGTAGAAGGACGTCGACTCATTTAGGATAGGGAAATACGACTGGAAAGTCTCCAGGTGTTTGGTTTGATTTAGATGCATTTGTAGTGGTGTCAGAGAGAGAATAAACCCTAAGGAAAGCCATAGAGCTGTGATGTATTGCACTACAAGGACTGCACTAGAGCCCCTGTCTGGCAGTGTAAATAAAGACTTTTATATTTTCATTTATTGACTGCGGTGCTAAGAAAGCTTTGCATTGCCTGGTAGAAGCGGCTGAAAAATAATGTATGGAAAATCTATAGGAGACACAGAGGCATTTCAGAAAGTAAAGAGCAATTGGCTATATCATCAAAGACAAAAGCACTGTTATATAGAGGTTGCTTTGATTCTCCAAGAAGCTATTGATATTTCCCTGGGTGTTGAGCTGCTAACAACACCTTCAGCAGAAAAGGCAAAATCTGCTCTCACAGAAAAGGCAAAATCTGGGGGCGGGTGGGGCTGCACATTCCATTTCTATTTTCTTAAATGATGATATCCACTGCAAAGAATGGGTCCAAGCCCTCTGCTGCTGGGGCTGTGGGATCTTTGTCTTCAGCTACATCATCACCAGACTGAGCTCTGGGTTCTGTGGAAATGAAGCAGTGCTGACCCAACCGTGACTGGGGACGAGGCCACACTGAGGGCTGGAGAAGAGACTCAACCTGCAAACTACAACTCCGTCTGATTTTTAATGAACATGAAGGAAAATTGTGCATCAAAGACCATGAAAAAGTCACACATTCCATTAAGTCTATTGTCACATTTCTTTTCCTAGGCTTTTGTGTCACTGAATGTGTAGGGGCTATGATATAGTATATAATACCGTCAATATTTTCATAGAAATGAGTGATTAACAGTTCACAGAGCAATAAAATTCACTGGTCACTTCATGAGCTCATGAAAATTACCTGTTTTCTGCAGAGCATGTACATTGTCCTTTGCTCTAGAGTAAGTCTATATAAAATATACAGCAATGAATGTACCCGGAAGGCTTTTAAGCATCAAAATACGAGTGTGGAGCAGGCAGGAAGCACTGGCCTGAGTTCTGCCACTGCCACGAGTCCCGACATCGTGAATCAGTCCTTGTGGCTCTGATATCACTGTTAAAGTGGAAATGGACGTGAACAGAGAACAGCTGTGTAAGAGACCACAGCCCACATTAGTCTTTGGAGACTGTTCCTTCCCGATCAAAATCTGGTTTTACTTGTGCAAGTATCAAATGAAAAAACAAAAAAACAAAACAAAAAAAAACAACAACAAAAAAAAAACTCACAACAGTGATATTGATCTAAAAATTCTTCAGGAATGGCTGTTAGATATTTGTAGTTACCTCTCATTTATACTCATTTGATGAAAGAAGGAAATAGGATCAGGATATACAGTCTGTCACTTATTCTTTGATCAGCACCTATGCAGGAAATGTCACTAAGGCAGGAGAAATGTGCTCCAGGATCACACTGATCCTGGATGTGTGAGGTGTCTGTCGAGTCACAGGTGTGAAGGGGAGGGGGTGTAGGAATTTAACTGGGCATTTCACTCTGTGCAAAAAGTGAAAATCATGAAAATAAAAGATTTGTAAATAGTGCATTTATCAGTAAGACATGAGATCTGGGGGCTTGAATTTACAGGAAAAGAACTGAAGGAGTTGTTAGTGAGGTGGGAGTTGATCTCCTCTCCCACATAACAAGTGACACGATGAGACAAAATATCCTCAAATTATGCCAGGAGAGGTTAAGAGCAGATATAAGGAAAAGATTCTTCACTGGAGAGGTGATCGAGCATTGGAACAGGCTCCTGAGGTCATGGTGGAATCACCATCCGTGGAAGTGCTCAGCAGATGTGTGGCCGTGGCACTTGGGAACGTGGTTTAGTAGTGAACACTGCGTTCAGTTACCCAGGGTTAACAGCAGGGCTTGATCTTGGAGGGCTTTTTCAGCCTGAGGGGTTCTGTGCAGGGACAGAAGGCAGGGCCGATGTGCTGGCACAGGAGCACGGCCGGTGGGTGTGCGGGAGCACTGAATACATGGTGCTTCTGTTTCCCCTTAAGTGCAAAATAACCCTTCCAGTCCCACCGCCCTGCACTCACCCCACTGCAGCAGAGGAGACTCCTGGCTCCCGGGGGTTGAAGCTCTTCAGGGCCTGTTTACCTGTTGTCCTAGGCTGCAATGTAAGATGTGCCCAAAAGTATGGACTCTATTACCATCTTCAGGGGCTGTTGAAANCAGGATCACTGCTTTCAACAAGACCACTTCATCTGGACTGCTACCACCACCCTAACTAACAGGGTGTCAGGTTGTACTCTGATTCTGTCAGTAGTTTCTTTTGTACTATTGCATTTATTTTTTTTCTTTCTATTAAATTGTATTTCTGACTTGGAGCCTCTCACTGGTTTTGCTTTCAAACCAGTACACCTGTCCAGGGTATTTTCATCTGGGAACCAATTAGCTGTGCTAATAATGAAATATATGTTCAGTTCCATAACTTGATTTTGTACCTTCCTAAGCCTCACACTTCTAATTCCAGTGCTTTGGAGGAAAAATGTATGCCTGTGGGCTTTTTAAATTAGCAGTTCTTACCAAGTGCCCGTATATGGTGTGTAATTATGTGTTTTTAACTCCCTAAGTTTGCTTTTAGCTCTTTGATTTGCACACACACATATCCAGTCACATGGCACATAATCCTGTGTGCCTAAGAGGTGCTGCTTACGAACATGTGTGAATCTTCAAGTTGTTTCTGAGGAATTAGTTATGTTTGTGAGTTTGTTTAAAAAAAAAAATGTTTCTTTTTAAATCCTAGGGTTTAACATTTTATTGTCACATATGCACAGCAGTGTTGTTAAAAGAAAATCACTGAGCTTTCTGCTTTCTTTCCGTGGAGTGGTTCCGAGGGATCCATTTATCCCAGTGTACTGCTTTGCTAAGGGGGCAGACACTTGCTTAGGCCAGCAAATAACATGGGCAAGTCTGTGCCATTTCCCTGCAAAGAAAGTGACAATAATTGCACTGCCAGTTTTAAGCTAATCGTCATTTTCCCGTGGCACTGATGAGTGGGCAGTGTGGGACACACCTGAGGCCAGGACTCCTCCAAACCAGCCCCACGGCATGCTCGGGCTGCAGCTGCTAAAAGCAGTGTGAATTTCATAATTTCAGCTTTCCTGCCACTTCCCTGCTTTAGTCCGTTTTTCTATGTTCTATTTTAGCTGGATTCTCCCTAATTTCACAACTCCCCCGTGGTGCCCAGAATTTTTTATAGCTGTAGGAATTGTGAGTTGTTGCCGTGGAAACACAGTTGTTCATGCAGCTGTTGTAACTATACTTGTTAATTTTGCTTTATCACAAAAGGTTTCAAAGCTTTTCTGTATTTGTCTGACATTTCTTGGTTCTGTACCTCTTTATAACATTCTGTTTGACAAATTGGAGGAGGAAATAGAACTTCAGCCTCACAATGTAGAGTATGCCCCCATGTCCTGACTGAATCACCTGCTTTCCTGCCCTTGGAAGCCTCCAAACTCCATTCAGTCTCCTTCCTGCCTTTTTCAAAAAAATAGGGAAATGTAAGAATTTTTGAAAATGTCTTCAGTGTTCTCCATCAGAGCTTCTGTGTGCAGATGCTGGGGACAGCATGAAACAGCAGCTCCTCCAGGTTTCTGCATGGCAGCAGACAGCTGCAGGCAGATCAGCGCCCGTGCCAGCCTGGGCCTCTGTCCTGCTCCTTAGGACAGATCTGGCAGGAGCAGCAGGAGGGGCCAGGTGATGCTTGACTGCTTTACCCACGGAGGGCACATTTCCCACGGAAGCTCCTTTGGTACCAGAGGACCCATGTTCATCCATGCTGCCTTGGTTACAAGAGTTCCTAATCCTCTCCTTTGGGCCTCCTGCTCAAGACCAGCTCCTCGAAGCAAAAGGCAGTCGTTCCCTGTCTGTACTGAGAACTGGGATTGTTAGATTGGAGAGAAAGCACAGAGGATCCTTTCCAGGACAGGCCTCCTCCCGTGCCAGCTGCGCGCTGGTGCCAGCGCTTTGAGCTGGCAGAAATGTGTAGGCAGGAGAGGCATCGTTATGAAAGTTGTGTATGTTTGCTTTTTTTTTTGCCAAGGCTCCTAATTGCCAGCATATTTTCAGTGCATATACCTGTCAGCTACACCAGTTTAGCTGGCACTGCACTGCCTTTATACTGTCTTATGATTTTATAGCAGTATAAAAAATGGTTTGGGTTTTGCGAGTCGCTTCCCCTCTGAGCTTTCCCATTTCCCCTGTCTGCAACATGAGCCATAATAGCTGGGGAGAAGGACAGGTGGGCACTATTTCTGCTCTCTGAAAGAGAGGAGGAGTGCTGCTAAACCAATAACTAGAACAAGCCGCTAACTGCAATATTACAGTGCTTTTGTCTCCGGGCGTTGACTTGCTTTCCGTGGACTTCAGTCCACTGCAACACCCTGTGCTGCACATTGTTTGTAGCTAAAGTTTTTGGAACTTGGTTGTGAGATTTGAGTCAAGTCAGCAACAGAAAGAACAATCACAGCTGGCTTTAGATGACCAATGTGGTTTGACTGGGTTTGCTGTGAAGGAAGGTAACCTTACTCTATCATAATGTAGTACAACTTTAATTTCTATTCAATTTATCCTGTGATTGTGCTGTAGTAAATTATAGATTGCATTCTTTAAAGCGGTTTATTGGGAAGGCTACTAAAAAGGAGATGAAACCAGAAATACCTGAGCAAGTAATAGGCAAATATAAGTGCTGAAGCAGCCAAGGAATGGATGTTTGCATTTGCTTATAAACAACCTTTATAAACGTCACGGAAATTGTAGCAATTCTTTTACAGTCGTCATTATCTGATGAGCACACAAGTTTTTCAATCCAATTGTGAAAATTTCTCAGTAACTTCAGAGGAAAACAGCAAAGCTAACAGAAAAAAAGACAATAGTGGACAATTAAGGAGTTTCTTGAGCTGTGGTTCAAAGTACAGAGAACATCCTGAGGGTGACCAAAGGCACTGTTCTACCCCATTCTCTTTGGTGAGTCAGTTCTTGGAATAAGCGATGTTTCTGCAGAGAAGCACAAGCCGTACCTTCAACCCCTCGATTACATTCATTACCCTGTCAGGGATGATAGAGGATCTGCTATTTTGCCCCAGTTTCTCACTGTATGGGAAAAGGATTTACAGAACTCACCATTTTTTTGTCTGGGCAACTGCAACAAAGTGAATTTGTAACTTCGGAATTGGGGAAGTAATTTAAAGTAGAGGATGGCACCAGTTTCAAAGCTGCATCTCTGTCGTAGTTGTAGAAAATAATTAAATATTAAAATAAGCACAGTCTGGATTGTTGAAATGATGACAGCTAAACCAATCTGTATTTTTCTGATTTTATGACAGTATCTGAAACAGTTGCTTCTACTGGTTGTGTTGAGTTTAGAAAAGAAATTCTATTTGACTCTACAAAGTTCATATACTAGCAGATGCAATATTCTGGGAGCTAGATATTAATGGTCTGTGAGTATCTGTACTTTCGGATTGGTAAACTTATTAAGAATTTATTGAGGTTGTGTCCTTGGCTGCTGATTGGATTGAGCTGTGAGAAGTGTTGTACAGTTTGTTCTGTCGTATTTGGATATTTCCTTCCTCTGTCAACCCTCCCTGGGAGGACACTCTGACATGATAACCTTCACAACACAAATTTCCAAAGCTTGATCTCCGGGACCTTAATATCTTTTGGACTTCAGAGTTGTTTGT
>VYZQ01012489.1:18881-33372 GCA_013400655.1 Mystacornis crossleyi | reverse complement strand
GTTTTTGTTTGTTTTTTTTATTTTAATTTCATCCTTTATTTCAAGTAGAGGGTAGGAAAGTGAAAATAACCCATCACTTTCTCCGTGCTGGGAAGCAGAGAAGATGAGAAGAGCTTTCATTGCTCTTTGGGAGAAATGCTAAGAATATTCAGTGGAAATGGGAAATGTGTGCTACATTTTGATTGGCAGAGCTACTTAATTCCAGCATCAGTAGTCACACAGAGCCAGGCTGAGTCGTGGGTCCGGCAGCTCCCCACCCTCACACTGTGCCTCTTCATCCCATCAGCTCCATGAAAGAACCCAAACGTGCCTGGCTTCTGCTTAATTCAGGATAATCATGTAGAGCCTTCCATTCAGAATTCAGAATTCAGAATGTCTGGAGGCGTGTGACTCTTCTGCTACGCTTTCTCTTCCATCCCTTCCCCGTGTTATTAAACATGTTTCCTTCTTCCCTACAACCGCCTTGATTATTTTCTGTTTTGTCATAAAATATTTGCTTAGTAACAGGCACAGGAACTTGGCAGTCATCTCCGTGTTTCTGCCTTTGATTGTGAGGAGCTTTGAACCCATACACAACATTTCACAATTCAGAGGGGAAAAGTAAGCCTGGCAGTTGATTCCCAGCTTTTAACCAACATGCAGAGCAAAATATTTATTTACAGTGATCATAGTTCTATTGTTCTCCAGACTGTAGGAAATAATAATGCCTAATCAGATACTCCTGCAATTCAGAACCTAAAATTATCTTGGCTTCTACAAGTTTGGCTTTAACCTTTATCTTGCAGATTCTTTTCTCCTGTTTTCCTCAGATTTTTAATGGCAGGGAAAAATAAAGACACTTTTGCATTTTTCTGACTGCAGCGTGGAAGGTTTTATTGCCAATCTGTCTGACTGGAACTAATGAGAATATATATCAACCCTATGCTAAATATTAGCAATATTTATCAAAAAGTTCATTTTTCACATGAAGCTAACGTTACTCTTGAACCATCTGCTGTTTTTTCCCAGAATTCGGCAACTGCAGGGAATTTTCTAGAAAAAGTAGCTCCTGTAGCAGTGTCTGAAGTGGGGGTAGCACGGGATGGAGCTGGAATGTCTCAGTCTCTGTAGCACCTCGGTGGTTTTGAGTAAAGATAATTTAATACAGAATTACGGTTGGGGTGGGAAGGGACCTTGAAGATCATCAGGTTCCATCCCCCTGCCATGGGCAGGGACACCTCCCACTATCCCAGGTGTCCTAGAAGGTCCAGCCTGGCCTTAAACACACCCAGGGATGGGGCAGCCACAGCTTCTCTGGCCAACCTCTTATTTTACCATTTCTCCTTTGCAGCCAGCTCTGATCCCAGTCAACAGCTTAGCCAAAGATGGGGAAGGAGTGTTTGTCTTTGCTTTGTTTAGATTTTTGCGTAACCAAAAGTTAACATCAGGACAGGGCCTTTTGTATAAGAAGAAAATTATGCAGCCACGCAGATAAAAATAAATCAGTGCCAACAACTGGGTTTTGTGTTTCCAGGTCATGGCATGTAATTGTGTTTTTTTTTTACAAACAGCCTTCAATTATTCCGTGCTCCCCTTTTTCCATGGATGGGCCAGATTTATTTCTCCCTGGATAATTATCTGACATATGGCAGCCCCTGATAGTGTTTCAGGAAAAAAAAAAAAAAACAACCAATATAAATGACTGGAGCAGCTCTGGGTGTGCTGGGCAGGAGTTTGTGCTTTTATGGGAAATCCAGGAGGCCCTGAGTGTTCCCAAATTGCTGAGCATCTCCTGTCTGTGCCTTGGAGGTTTGCAGATTTGATGGTTTGGGAGTGCTGGACCTACGGTGAATATATTGTATATGATCAAGTTCTATGATGTGGAAATTTCAGGGAATAAATTTGGTATCTTTGTAGCGTGTTTTCCCAGAGGGGTATATCAAGATGGAATAAATGTTTTAAAAAATGTTTTTTTTCAAACTTTTGAGAACTCTGAAGTAGAAGAGGTAAAAGTTTCCTCTTTTTGTTGTGGAAGTGTGTTTCGGATTTATTGGATAAATTAACCTTTTTTTTTTTTTTTTTTTCAGTTAGAAAACCTAACAAATAGTTTACGTTAATTGATGTGTACCTTCATTTTAACCTGTTTTGTTTCTGCAAAATGCTTTAAAAAAACTTGATTGACAGAAACAATAATTTGACTTGGTAAAAACGAAACTATTTTGAAATACAGTTTTCTGATTCTCCTCTAACTACTGATCTTGGAAACCTTTTTCTATGATTTGCTCTGGGTAACTGCAGACAAAGTGCCATTTCTTGACATGTTTGTACAGGTCAGGTCATAAATGCCTCTCAGTTTGAGTCCTTCCAATATTTTGTGCTTTGGAACCTGTTTGTGTTGATCTCAGATGAATCCCATATATAAACTTCTTTGGCTTCTTGAGGTCGGATGGAATAGCAATGCAGGTTTAGCCTCTCTGAGTATCTGATTTTCATTTTTCATTTCTAGGGAGAGCAGTGAAAAGTCTGACTATTTCTGGGGCTTTTAATGTAAAGATCAGAATCACAAGCCTGGTTACTGAAAGTTCAAAGCACAATGTAGTAGTTTTTCCAACATTGTTTACTTGGTATCATGCAAGAAAGTCACTTTCTCATTCAGCACTGGAATAACTGTCTTCAAATGAAGATACTACAAAGTTTTCTGCAGAATTATGCCTGAAAATAGATATCCAGGGAGAGAAAATAAAGGTCGGATGTTGATGCAGGAATGGGAGTGAATTTTGCATGATCACTGACAGGAAAGCCGGCCTGTCTCACAGCCTATCCAGCCTCATAAATAAAGCACAGGCACCACAAATCATTCTTTTCTCTCTTCACCATCTCTGCCCTTTGTGCTCATATTTCCCAGCAGCTGCACGTGCTATTAATCTGCATTTAGGTGAGGGCCCGAACGTCTGCTCTGTGCTTGCAAACAGCTGCAGCGCTCAATTTGCTAACTGGCACTGAGGCCTTTTCAAATGTCAGCCTGTGTTTCAGCACTGTGCACAACGTGTTCCTTCTGTGCCCACTGAAAAGCTCACTTTAGCCAGGGAAGCAGGAGCCCCCGTGTTTGTAACTTTTTCCCTGTCAGCACAGAGAGCAGCTCTCCCTGGTTGCCGGCTGCTCTGTGAGCATCTGCCTGGTCGCCTCCATCACTGCATCAGCAAATTCCAGGCTGCTCGTCTGCTCCGGGCTTGGTTCTGGGGCACTGCCAAGCCTCTCTGGCCGGAGGAATTGCCCAGCTCTGCCGTGCAGCCTCTGTGCGATGGGGTTCTGCAGGGAGGGGGTTGGGGCGCGCCTGTAATCAGCGCGAGCTGATTTAGTAATTAGTGCTGCTGCTCAGGGTGGGTGCACAGGGCTGGGCGCGTGTGCTCCTGCTCGCTGCTCACACAGAGAAATTGGAATGGACCGTGTGTAGGGGTTTGATTCGCATTTTCCCCTTTCTGTGAGATAAGAACAGGGAGGAATACAAAGCAGGCACCAAACTTTAAAGAATATAATGAAGTTTATTACTACAGCTAAAAGTAAAATGGAATAAAAAGGAATTAAAGCAAATTAACCCCCCTTTTTCTCCAGCACCTCCTCCATCCACCTGTAATATAAAGACACAAACTTATAATCAATTCAGCCAGTTTGCCCGTCTATAACAAAAAAACCTGAAGAGCAGGAAGGGATGTCAGCCCATGACACTGTGGGAGGAGACTTTGCCTTGCGGAATGCCCGGGGGTTTCTGCCCGACACCTGCTGGGATGTGACACTCAGCATCTGTGCCCACCCAACCTGTTGCTGTTGTTCTCCGCTCAGTTCTCAGGACAGCCCAAATCTCAGACCCTCCTGAACCCACCCAAAGCATGCCTGGTCCTGCTCCCCATCTCAAACGTGCTGGCAAAGCAGCCCGGAGAGCTCTGCTGGGTGCCATGGCTGAGGGTGGGCATGGTGCGTGTGGTGCCCGCTGTTGCAGCGTGTCCGTGCTCTGGCTCACAGCACGGGCTCCGGGGAGCTCAGGGCCTGCACAGGGGCTCTCTGTGCTCTAAATGCATCCAGAGAGATTTTTCCGTGTCCCTGCTCCCAGCAAACAGCCACCCTTTGATCCATGGGGGAAACAGTCCCTGGGAGATAATCTGAATGGCAAAGCAAAGCAGAAATCAAACTGCTCTTTCTGTGCATCTTTGATGCACTGGAACTTAATTTACTTTATGCATAGAGCTGCTTTAACTTTACCTGGAGGCGAGGTGCAATTTAGATTGCCTTTTTTTTTTCTTTTAAAGAAATCCCGTTATCAGTATTAAAGTGTTTCATGCCTATAAAAACAGGGTGTAGATTAATCGTTATCCCTTTTTTTNTTTTTTTTTTTTTTTTTTTTTTTTTTCCAATCAGGCTGAAACATGGGCTTCTACAACTTGTTTGGTTTGGAGTCACTGAAATTAAAAATTAATTAATTGCAAACACTTTATTTGTCAAGTTATTCTTTGAAATACTTGGGTAGTATAGATATGGCTTATCCTGTTCTGCAGGTAGATGTTAATGCTCTATTGTCCTTACAAGGCTGAGACACAATGGGCATGTCCCAGGAAAAGCACAGCTTAGTTTAAAACCCATCTTGTTACTCCAGTAAGCCATCCCAAATTGTTTGAGCAGCAGTGAGAGATCTGTGATTTATCAGTGGGAACTCTGACTTCTAAGTCAATGAAACCCAGAGTATATAAAAGCAGGTACATCAAATTAGGTGTACAAATTAAATCGCAAGGTTTCGGTTCCTAAGTAAGTTCTGGCCTAATTTTTCTTAGTGTCAGTCACTTGCTATTCCCATCTGCCTCACCAGGACAGGTGGGTTTCCTAAAAATATACGTGGGGATGTAGCTTTAAACACCTCATTCTGAAAATAAAGCAAGGCAAACGTTTAAGTGCTGGAACTGAGCTTGAATCTCTGATGTTTAGATTAGGTATCAGGAAGAAATACTTTACTCAGAGAGTGGGCAGGCCCTGGCACAGGGTGCCCAGAGAAGCTGTGGCTGCCCCTGGATCCCTGGCAGTGCCCAAGGCTGTCATGGTTCAACACTGCTTTAAATGCCAAACACACGAAATCTAATTATGTGTATAAGTGGAATATGGATTCACTGAGGAAAATATAAAGAATTTTTGGGGCAAAACAAGGTTCACACTTAAGCAGTTGTAACATAACAGAAAAGTTTATTATTAACAGAATGGAAAAAGGTTTGATAAGAAATTAAAGCAAACCTTTAAAACACTTTTTCTTTCCCAATGTTCTTTTTCTTTACCATAAACCTTTCACAAGTGCAAACAAAACATGAACATGATATTTTGGTCAGAGTTGTGCTGTTTGAAAGTCTATTTATGCTTTAGGAAAAGAGATTTCTTCTATTATGCCATAGAGTTTTCAGAAACCAAAAGTCCTGCCTGAAGAAAAACTCGTTGAAGTGAAAAAGGTATCATCTTCCCCATGAATTTTTCGCAGTTTTCCCATACTGCAAAAATCACGGGCCGTAGGAGAAAATGGGATTTTAATTTTTTAAGGATGAGTTAGTCTGAAAGCACAAATTTTTTCCTTCAAGTCTCTAACAACGTCTCCTAACTTCTATATGGCCTGGCGTGAGCCTCTCTTTTTAAGTCACAGACTGAACAAGAATTTCTCATCCCCCCAAATTTTTTTTTTCCGAATGGTGGCACAGGGTGCCCAGAGCAGCAGTGGCTGCCCCTGGATCCCTGGCAGTGCCCAAGGCCAGGCTGGATGAGGCTTGGAGCACCCTGGGACAGTGGAAGGTGTCCCTGCCCATGGCAGGGAGCAGAATGAGATGATCTTTAGGGTCCCTTCCAACTCTGTGGTTCTCCGTTCTGATTTGCAATCTGTTGAATGCTCTTTCATTAAAGCTTATTTAAAGTCTGGTGCAGTGACATCAATAGTGAGGGTTTAATTCTTGTCTTGGGGTGACTTANAAATTTGGCCAAACCAGCACAATTCTTAAACAAAGCTTATTTCCACCTAAAAACTATGTTCAAATAAAACTTTTTAAAGCTGACTCCTGTAGGTTTATATACATTTTCTGTCTTCCACCTGACAGAGTTATGGGATGCCCAGCAGCAGCTGCCCATTAAGTTTTCACTCTGCCCAAACCTGGCTCGTGCCTGTGCTGGGATTCTTTTCTTTTCCCTAAATACTGTTGTCTAATAAGGAGAAGCAACTTTCTACCACTCCAGATTTTAATTAGAGCACTTGATTAATGCAGAATTCTATTCTGCCCGAACTGTAAATCCCCCCAGATTTTGTTAAGTCCTGTTGTCTGTGGGTCAGAGTTTAGAGCAGTGATTGGTCTCTACAGGAGTTAATACTTTAGACAGTGGGGGTTCAGTAAAGCAAGTGCATTAATATTTTCATCAATTCCAGCTAACTTATAGTACTTCACTGGTCAGATCTAATTTGCTTGATGAGACATCACTGAAAGATGTTATCTATAGTGTAAGCTTAGAAATTGATTGTAGCACATAATTCAAGGGCACTGTTTCATGCCTAGGGCAAGAAATGCTATTTTTCTCTTCATTTCATTTGCTCTTTTATAATAGCTTCCCTTTTCCAAACTATATCCACCAGATTTGTTTCTAGATTTGCAGAGAAGCAAAAAATACAACAATAAACCACCCTAAACTGTGGGGTTTTTCACCTGGACCCTCTGTAAAACTGTATTTATTTCTGCAAGTGTGTGTCAGAAGGTGAGAATATCTCAGGCAAATGGGGTAACAGCTTTTATTTGCACTCAAAGCTACTGTGGTTAGTGTGGTTCTCTCATTCGTCAGTCATTAAAAGAAAAGACTTAGACACCAGTTTTACCAATATTGTGAAATTCACATTAAACAAGCTCCACTGATGCTTTATATACGTATTATTATATGTAAATACACATAAACACAATCTTTAGCGAATATCAATTTAGTGCGTATCTTAAAGCTGAATCTTCACCTCTCAACCTGAAATTTTTACATTAATTGGCTTAAAAATGTGCCCTCTCTACTATTTCTGTCTTATGTCAGCCTGGAGACAGCCTCGTGCCTTCGGAGTGCCGTTGGTTTTATTTAGCAAATCCCGTGTATTTCCCTGCTTTGGACACTTCATGGTGGATTCTCCCTTCTGTAATATGAGAGAATGGACTGTGATGAGTCAGCTGAATGCTTAAGGTACACACGAAATTTAGTGCTGTGCGTGTGTGCCCTTATCAGTGCTGCTCCCCGGGGACTGCAGACATAAATCCACTGCCTCCCCTACAGCTGCCATTCTGACGGGCTAGGAAATGCTGACGTTCCAAGTATTAAAACAAACCATCAGTAGTTTTCCACAGTGCCTGTGAAAATTTCGGATTTCAGACAGTTCAAGCATCATTGACCTCGAATGCCTGTAATTTAGCAGGATTTTTGTGCATTTGCTTTCTCTGTAAATGCTGTTAGCTCAGTTAGCCAAGTTGTAAGTAATGTTAAAATGCTGTACTTGAGTGCACTCTTCAGCTGATACTGGACACAGGAATAGTTTGGATTGCATTTGGCATAGTATTTTCTGATTTTCTAAGATTCAGGTAATTAGCAAAGTCAGAATTTATCAGGGCAGAGCACTGACCAGAATGAGCAAGAAAAGAAAATTCTAAAAGTTGGTTCTATATCCATGATCATCACCTTACAGCCTGCAGTAGGGGCCTGTGTCTCCCTCTCTTGTTTCTTTATTTTACTGAGAAAAGGTTTCCCTTTCTGTAGCCAGTGTTGATGCTGTTTGTCCTCCTGCCCTCATTTCACAATATCCCCGAGGCTTTTACGTGTGCAAATTTATTCACATCATCACTGGCCCGGGTGAGTGGCATTGCCAAACTCTTCCGTGCCATTTAATGTCTAATAAATCATTAATTACTGAAGAAGCAGTAATGAATTTAGTCCACAGAACTCTTTTCCTGATCAGGTACCTGTCTGACTTGTCAAACACTTGTGGTTTTGGAAAGCCAGGTTCCACCCATCCATATCAGCACCGCTCCAAAGTGAGAGCTTGTGTCCCTTCTGTGTAACATGAGGCAGGATTCCCTTTTTGCCTTGACGTCTGTGAGCTCTTCTTCATTTTCCTCCAACACACCACAGACTGACAGTTTTGTATACTATTTTTTTTTTTTAATTGCAGCAGCAGAGTTGGTTATTGGCCATTAGGTTGCATCCAGTGGCCTCTTTGTGCAGTGGCTTGTGGAACAACTGTTCTGTGGATGTGTCTGTGATGCCCGTGTGGAATGTGATGGCCCATGACCGTAAGGGATCCGAATCACTGACGAAATGAATGCTCCCAGTGCTTTGATTGTGCTCTTTAATTCAGCCACGGTGTAGATCCAGTACTGTTTCCCAGTGCTCATTTCTCACTCAAGCAAAACGATCTGACTGTTCATGTGAGGTTGTGCACTGAGTGTATTTGATGCCCCTCATTCTGAGCATTGTCTGCTCAGGATTCAACACCTCCCTTCGACTGAAATTACCATTACAGGTGCTGTTGTCGTGGTTCAAATTCCCTGTTTAACAGGGACACTAACGAGCTCCAGTGAGTCGTAACTGCAGTGGGAGTCTGCTCAGCTGAAAACTGAAAAGTAAATTGGTGGTCTTTTGATTTCTTAGTGTTAGGATTGCCTTTCTTATAGGGGAGGCTCTGTTATTCTCGAGGTTTTTTGAATGACGTTTGACATAGATTGAATTATGTCTTCTGTTGTCTGTATTTGGGCAGAAGATATAGTTCATTTTAATTAAAAAAACCAAAAAAAAACAAACAAAACAACAAAAAAAAAAAACCCTAGGTTGCCTGGATCTGTTCATAAATTTTAGGACTTCAAGAACTGCAGGATGTTTAGGCCAGACATACGTTTGGCCACCATTCTCAGAAAGTGCCTAATGAGAACTCTCACAAGAACATCATTTTCTCTCAGATGAACCCCACTATTGATGAGAAGAGGAAAGATACTCCTCTTCATTATCAGATCCCAGTTCAGAATCCATAAATATCATTATTTTCAGAAAGATTCTGCTGTATATCTGGTGCTGTGTTATGGATTTGGGTTTGTAGAAGTCTGGGAGATTTCTGCCTTGGTTCAGGCCCTGGCATTTTAAGTCACCTGCTCTTGCTGTGTTTCAGGTTCAATGAGGATAACACTGATTTCTCTTCAGGAAGGAACATTCTGATGAAGTCTTTGGAAATTAATCCAGAAAGTAAATTGCTTCTACGGGAGCACTGAATTTAGGCATTTAAACCCCCCCACAGTAGCATATAATAAAGAAAATAGTAGTAATAAATTTCTCCATCTCAGGCATTTAATTTTTAATAAAAATTTTCTATTACCTAAACCTTTTTCAAAATAACATTCCATAGATTCTGGCAATTATGTTGAGGCTGAACTGAATGTTCCAAATTAATTTTGTTCCTTTCTTAAGTGTGTACCAAGTAGCTGCAAAAAAAGTACAATTTTCTTACTGCAGAGCATTTTAACCGAGTATTTTTCTGCCATAATTCAAGAAAGAAATTAGACTACTGCTCTAGGAAGAAAGGAAGAAAGGAAGAAAGGAGTATCCCTGACTTGTAACAAGCAATCCCTTGGACTGTGTTTGTGTTGGTTTCTACCCCTGTGATCAGAACTGGCTGAGGTCACCAAACCTTTGGATCAGGTCCTGCAGAAACAGAGCGTACGTGCGGTTTAGGTTTTGCACAAGCATTTTCAGAATGCTTTATCTTCCCAAAATCTGTCCCCTTTGAGCTCCGTTTTTATAATTATATCATGTTTTATTAGCGTGACGTGGGCTGATTTCTGTGTGATTCCTTTACGAGCACCGGAGCCAGTTCCCTCCGTGGGAGATGACACAGAACCTGCTGGATCCTGCAGGCATCCTTCACACGTGTGGCACCATTTCCCAAAAAAGCAGTTTGTTACTTGGCCACCACCCTCACACAGAGAACAAATAATGGGAAATGAGCCAGACAAGGAGCAGCTGGAAAGCGCGGCAGAGCGCGGTGAGCACCTGCGAGGGCGGAGGGCCGTGCTTTGGCATACACTGAGGGGAAGAACATTCCAGAGTACACCTGGCAGGGCCAGACGTAATGAACAGATCCACTTGACAAATTCCACCTCCCTTTCTGCTCATCTGCAAGCTCTCGTTGCTGTGAATTTCCTCTCCTGAGTTACCTGTGCAGTATTTCCTGCAGTCTGATGTCAGCTTGTGTCTGGCTCCGATGTTCAGCTTTTCTCGTTACTGGCACTGCCTGGTTGCCTGCTGAGTGAAATGCTCCAAGTTTTGTACTGCCAGGCAAAATTTACCTGCAAAGAGGCAAAGACCCCATACCAGAATTAGGTTTGCATCCAGAATCCTTACTTCTCTTTGCACGGAGGAATAAAATTCCTTGTCCAAAATGCTGGCACTCAGGTTTGCCACTGAGTAAAGGAATTTAGGAAGTGATGGCACAGTGATGGTTCCCTTATCAGGCTGATCATGATTTGATTTGATGTCGCACAAACTCACGTTCATGTAATGTTACTGAAGATATGCAGATGTTTCATTACCATTATTACTGAATTTCCCCCAGGCTTTTGGTTCGTATTACAGTGCTGTCCTGGCAAGATGGGATATTATCCCTTTTAGTTGTATTTCAATCCCCGTATTTAAGGGAAAGTTTACAGGGATTCAGTTTCGATTCACTTTTTCTTATGGAGGTCATTTGTTAAAAGTCAAAAAAGGAATAAAAAATAAAGAATGGACAGCTGTGGAGACAGCTGTCCTGGTGAGTCCTGAGAAGGTGGCACAATGTCAGAAAAGTTGTGTCTCTGATGATGCTACATTGTTTGTGTTGCTACTAAAAGAAATAATAGGTCAAGAATGGATATCTAATTATATTTCTAGTTTTCAGCTTCCCATCACCCTTTCATTATAGTTTATGACGGCTCCAGTAACATGTATTTTCTTTGTACTTTCACTCAGAAATAATCTTTCCACGCTGTTTCTAAATGGTCACTGTAAGAAATTTTGTGCATTTGGAAAGATAAATGTCTTGTACTGGGCATCAACACGTGCTGACAGGTAGGAGCTGTGTCATGCACAGTTGTCTGTCACATCCCAATCCATTTTTCAGTGATGCAGGGAAGGTGTGAGCCCCGCTGAGCTGGAGTGGCACACGTGGTGTGAGGGTATTGACTGGGAAAAAAGCACATTTTTGTTCTTCCCGTATCCGACACCCCGTCATCCTCTCTGCACCCTCCTGCTGCTTTTCTGCAAACATTGCCACTGCTCACAAAGCAAATTAAGTTTTCCAGTAGATTTTCAACTTTTTTTTTGCACTGGCTTTAAGCAGTGGAGCAGGTGAAGTAATAAAAACCCCAGACACCACTGCCTATGGTCTGACTGCAGAAACAAAGGGATGAACTCAGGATTGCTCTGCTCTGGTCCCACCTGGAGCTCCAAAGGTTGGAATGATTCCCCCTTGACTCCTGCACAACGCTTTGGTGATGGAACTCCTCCGGTGCTGGAGCTCCAGCTCATTAGTTTTGCCACCTCTTTTTTGGCTGCAGTCTGTCCCGACAGCTTGAAAGGGTATTGATTAAGGGCTTAACTCACTTTTTATCACAGCTAATTATGCTTTTTTGGCTGGGTGCTAGATTTCCAGACATTGGGTTTGCAGCAGCCTCCAGCAAATGGAGGGGAGATTATAACTTGAGTGAATTGTTTGCTACAGGTTCTGACTGCCAGCTATCAAAATTAGTATTCATAAAGGGTTTGAGAAAGAAAAAAAATTCCAGTCTTTTGAGATACCTGTTAAGAATTCAGATCTTATTTTCATTGTGAGTACGTGGCTGCCTCTCATCTTCCTTTACTCACATTGCTGCTTGTCAAAATTTGGGAGGGGCTTTGAACAGTAAACCACACAAATTTTGCTGCAGAATTGGCTCTGAGGGAGCAATTGTGTTTCTGAGAGAGATGGTAAGAGCACACCTTTGAGAATGAGAGATGAAGAATTAGCCAGGGGCAAAGGTCCTGAGATACTAATTAAATATAGTTACGTTTGTACGAGCATCAGCACAGTAAATTCTGGGTGAATTTTTTTTTCTTTCTTAAATAGTGTTTACATGGTTATAGAGTGTTCATTGTTGTGAGGTGCTAAAGTTTTCTTGTTATTTTATTCTATTTTTTGTTTTTCTTTCTGAAGCTAAACAGGTACTTCTGACTGCATTTTATCATCTCAAATTACATGATTTAGTTAATCTGGGAAGCATACTAAACCCAGATGTTTAGGAAGAAGGAACAGCATTAAGTAACTTTGTAAGGGATGAGATCAATATTGTTCTTTTCCAGTTCCTCAATTTAGTTTCTCCATTCCACTTTCTGAAGGCAGAACTGATGTGGGGTGTGGGCAGACGTTTAATGTGACAGTTTTCAGTCACTCAAGTGAGTGTCTTTCCCAACTGCTTCCACAAACATGCTCTTGTACACTGCCACTGGTGTCGCTTTGGTGCACTCAAATTACAGAGCTGGCTGCTTGAATCCTCCAGCATTTTGCAGTCAAAATCCTCTTGCTGTGCAAACACAGACGTTTTGTTAGTCCAACTGAGGTCTTAGTGGTCTAAAGAATTATTATTAGCCCAGTTGTTATGTTACTATGTTTATAACCCAAATTCTATGCAGTTAAAGTTAATAAATGCCAGCTTTCTTTTATCTGCCCCTCTCTCAGCTGTTCTGTTGCTTTTAGACTCTCACTGCTAAGTGGTTTCATTCTGGAGAGAGGTGAGAATACCCCAATTAGGAGCATTCAGATCCTTTCACAGAAATGTGATGCTGATGGTTTCTTCTTCCTTCCTCACCCTTCACTGTATCAGGACCTTCTTTACGTGCTTGCTGAGTATCCTCCACCTTGCTCTTCATGCTTAGGCCCAAATTTTTTATACACAACATCTTTTACATGTTGGATACTGGTTCCTCTTTCTTGCTGTTAACCCTAAAACTACTGCCCGGCTCCCAGGGGTGCGTTCACCACACTGAGATGGGGCCTGTGGCTCTTGTCCCTCCAGCATCACCCCCTGCCTGCAGCTTCAGGGCCTCTACCTCAGGGCATCCCACGCCTGCCCTCCTCCTCTGTGCTGCCCTTCATCTGCAATCCAAGCCAGTCCATCCTCCCGGGAAAAAAACCGCATGTGTTGCTGTTTATTAGTTTCACAGACTTTTATGTGTCTCTATAAAACAGTCGCTAGTGCCCTGAACCAGAAGCTCAGAAGCAGCTGCAGATTTCTGAGAGCGGCTGTCCCACGCAGGGCAAACACAGCCCAGCCCAGCAGGGCACATCCAGCAGAGCCCGGCAGCACCTGGGCTCTGAGC
Organism: Mystacornis crossleyi; assembly: GCA_013400655.1. Taxonomy (NCBI): domain Eukaryota; kingdom Metazoa; phylum Chordata; class Aves; order Passeriformes; family Timaliidae; genus Mystacornis; species Mystacornis crossleyi. The sequence continues at coordinate 19,983 of VYZQ01012489.1, read as the reverse complement.
TGAGCTTAGCACAGAGCCTCTGCCCTGTTCTGAGCAGTGGCAGCACCAGATTTACAGACATCCTAGGCTACATGGAAAAGGAGAAATGGGAGTTAGTTTCAGTTTTATTCCGGGCGAGCATATCGCAGTCTAAACCTCTCTCTCTTTCACCGCAGTAAGCTGAAACCCTGAGCTGCCTTTTTCATATTTAGTTTTTTGCAAACTTAACCTTGTTACACCACCTCCTTCATCCCCAGGCTGGCACCTGCAGCTGCAAGTCTTGTTTCATTCATGCCCTTTGCTGTGCTCGTTTTCCTTACCCCGGGATGAGTCCTGGAAGGTACCCTGCGATGAGATATCTGAATGCTGAAAAATAATAGTTGATCCTTCTCGCTAATGAATCACGGGGTGAAATGTGTATTTGTGTGCTTTCCCTGCATCCTTAAATGTTCAGTTTTGGGCAGAGGCAACAGGCCTGTGTGTGGCGAAGGTGCTGGGCACAGAGCACACAGAGAGGAAAGCCTGGACTCTGAGTAATTTGCAATGAGCATTTGTAAGTAATTCCAGGTATTAAGTCTAACTCCCCCTGTGATTTTTCTGCACCCATTTTTTCCTTCTCTTCCTTGATTGCTAATCAAATCACATATTCACGCTTTCCTGATGAATCTCACTCAGTCTCTGGGCAGTCACTCATATGTGCTTCACTACCAAAACATGTCATTTGATCACTGTGTCTATATAATAGAATTCATCTTTTCAGAAGCTTGAAAGCATTTCCTTCTGTGTCAAAGGCTAAATATTCCAGAGTCTGTTAAGTGGATTTGTCCCCCATGTCTAAGGAAATAAATGGATTTCTGATTTGATAGTTTTAAGCGCAATTTAAATAATCACAGTATCCCATTTTGTAAATTGTGTGTTGCCTAAGACTTCTCTGTGCTGATATTCATGTTTGGAAATGTTCTGGTGGGCTCTGTGTCCTTGTGGCCAGGGAGGACGATGGACACCTGGAATGCATTAGGAAGTGTAGCCAGTTCATGGCAGGTGATGCTGCACCTGTACTCTGCCCTGGTGAGGCCACATCTGGAGCACGGTGTCCAGCTCTGGAGTCCTTTCCAACCCCAGC
>VYZQ01012489.1:0-16455 GCA_013400655.1 Mystacornis crossleyi | reverse complement strand
TTTAGGTATTTTCTTGTCCCTGCTACAGTCATCCTTGGTGTGCACTCACCTTCTTTCACACCCTTTCTGCTCCTGGGAGAATCCAGGGAATACTCTTGACTTTGATGGAACAACTTAAAAATACGTCCAGGTGTAACCCAGGTGTTGTAAACAGAGGAACCTGGGGGCTCCTGTGTGACCCTGGGGGGGCTGAATGCCCTCCTGAATTTCCGTTCTGCTGAACTTCAAAACCAATCAAACAAACAAACAAACCCACAAACAAAACAAAGAAACAACCACCAAGCCAGAACCACCCCAGATGTCCAATGCTTTATTTTCCTGGATGGGAAAACTGTCATCGATTGTTTAACTCACGTTTTGAGCTGGCTGAGATAACACAAATCATTACACTATAAACCATAAGTTGCAAAAATTGAACCTTCTGCCTTTGGTGGGGGCATCTCAGTGGGAACCTTTTGTCAGACGTTAACATGCACCGAGGAGACATCGACTGCAGAGCTTTCCCTTGCCTGAGCTCACTGTCTGCTCCTTGCTCACTTTTCCAAATCAATCTGGTTTTCAGCGTTTTTTGCAAACACGCTCCCCTCGAGCACAGCTGGGGGCTTGGGCAGCACGTGGCAGGGCTGGGCTGGATTTCCGAGCTGCAAAACAGACCCATGAGGGAGAAAATCTCCCTTAGACCGCCTTGGCAAGCAACAAGGGTCACAAATCTTTCAGTTGGTGTCTCCTGATTCAGTGGCGTCCCTCGGGCTGAAAGAAGCCGAAGGAGGGAGGCGGATGCTCATTGTCCCTGTCTGGGTATCTCTGTCTTGTCCCAGTCTGGAGGTGATGATCAGGCAGCGTTAACAGCAGAATTTGACCTTTTTAATGAGCTTAGCATTTTTCAAATTTCCTTTAAATAAATAAAATTTAAAAAAAAAAAAAAAAAAAAGGAAAAATCTATTTGCTTGTTTGTATTAATGTGCGAGATCTCTACCAACTGTAATGGAAAATATGTCCAAAATCAAACTGAGTGTTGGTATTTTTCATTCACTGAACCAATGAGAAAACCAAATTATTTTATGGGTATTTTTTGTAATACCCAAAAAAAGACCTTGTAAATGGGTACCCATTTTTTATGGGTATTATCAACAGTCTCCTTAAAAGAGTTTAGAAGTCGAACTACATAAAATGATATAATTCTTTTGGATGAACAAAACAGTAAAAATCTGAGGGCACAATATTTTCAGCTGTCAGGGAATTAGCTTGGTCCATTCTGGTTCCTGTTTTGGACTTAATTATGATATCACTAAATATTCCCAGAAGTTACCCCAGAAAAAACAAATAATCCAAATAAAAAAGAGCTTGGTGGACGTTTTCTTTTGGTTTTGTTTGTTTTGTCTTTTTTTTTTTTTTTTGTTATATTTTGTTCAGTTTGCTCTCTCGGGGGGATTATTTTTGGTTCTTTAAAGGCTTTAAAACGGGTGAAGAGCTTGGTTAATCCGTGTGCTGCTTGTGGCAAGATGAAAAAGAACATGACAAAACTGAAGTAAGGCCGGTGTGCGAGCTGATGGGGTTTTCAGGAGCCTGTTGAGGAAATCAGCCCCAGCAGCATCACTCCACAGTGGCTCCGTGCAGGCACTGGGAGGGGAATTCCTTCTTTGCCACCATCCTCTTACCCACGAGGCACTGAGGACTCGTTGCTGTGGGACGAGGCAGCACAAGGGTTTACAGATGTTCTGCGCGGGTTGGTGTTAAAGATTCGGCAGAATGTTTGATTGCCTGTGCAACAATTCAGACTAAACCTGCAATCTGCTGAGGGAAATTTGCTTTTCCCTCTTTTGGAGCTGCTGTTTGCAATGCTTCGGTTGCTCACGAGGGAGGGTTTGTGTTTGGAGCTGTAGCAGGGCGCTGCCAGGGATGCAAGCTCGGACAGAACCAGCCTTTCCGGGAGGGTGTGATGCCTTGTGGCTGATTTTGATTTGCATCGATTTGCCTGTGTTGTTGTTTGATTCCCTCCAGGCTGGTGCTCGAAATGTGGCTTTTCTGTTTGATCCCCCATTAGGCTCTTACCTCAGTGTCCTATTGATACCTGCCCCAGGCAGCTCCTCTGGCCCTGCTGAGTGCAGCTCCCTTCCCTCCTGCCTCTGCAACTGCAGGAATTAACTGGAAAAAAGCTGGTGTGGGCCTGGAGCTGGGCAGAGCTCTGCTGTTCTGCTTCTGTCTCTGAAATAAATGGCAAAAAAACATTTCAGCATTCGTTTAATGCCATGAAGCTTCATGGAACTTCTGTGATGATATTCCTGAGGAAGCTCTTGAATGCTGCTTTATGGCAGGGCTTTGGATAGAGGAAATGCTTTGGTCGTTTTCCGTAGGATGTTCTTTGTTCTGATGTTTTGATACAAGTTGTGTTAATGCTGAATTGCAAGGCTGAGGTAGGAAGATCACTGACTACTTCTCTACTGTTTTCTTTGTGAAGGGAAACTTAAAATTTTAAAAATTTCCCCTTATTCTCTGATCTGCTTTTGCCAGCGGCAGCTTATTGGGAGTCAAGCTGTAGCACTGTTTTGTGTGTCTTCAAACTGGTCACTGTTACCATGTTTTAGATTATGAATCTGGATTTTATTGGGGCTTTTTTTCACCCATTTCACAGCTATTTGGAGGAGGCAGGGCTGTGGAAAAGGTGTGGATCAAGTTTGCCATATGTAGGTAACGCACCTGTCCGGAGTATGGTGGTGCTGCTTTGGAACATTTGAAAAGTCTGAGCAGATTTGAGATTGACTTGCTGACAGGAGCACCCGTGTTTCTAATGGGAGCTCTGAATTTTGTTGCAGAGCTGATAAGTTGTTGGCCAGGGCAGATTTCAGGCTCTCCCAAACCTCAGACTGCTCTGGTGGAGTGAGGGACAAACTGTGGCAGGAGCAGTGCTGTCAGTGCAGCTGCAGAACAGGAAAAAGACACATTTAAAGGTGGTAGCAGATAATTGTAATGGCTCAATCTTAAGCCTCATGAACCTGCAGAGCATTTCAGCAGGAACTTTGCTTGTCAAGACGTCCCTTCCTTAGCCACGGGTTTCCCAGCTCTGATTTGAAGATTTCCATTAATGAAGTTGTCTGTTCCTCACAGATGGAATATACTGCAGAACACATCTTCTGCAGTCACCAGGTTATCAGTCTGGTTAGAGCAGATAAGATCATTATTGTTCTCTCACTAGCTCACAGGGGTTTAGTGTTAGAAGATGTTGCTCATAGTGTTTTTTAATCCATCTGGCTCCATTGAAACCAGCTCTGTTACCCCTCGCTTCAGTGGCTACCCGCTGGTGTTGGCCAAATTACTCAGAAAACCTTTTTACTGAGTTACTTTCTTTCAGGGTTGGTATTGTTTTAAGTGATGCTGTTTGTGCTTGTATTTATGTGCATTACTTTTATAAAATGCACATGCATCATTCTCAGTTTGGGGCAGTCCGTGATAGTTTATTGAAATGTAAATATTTTACTTTGGTATATTTGGAGAGACAATAGCTTTTTCTCTGGGGAGGCATGCTAGATGGAAAATGTGAAATGTGACTGCAACTTGCCTAACAGTGTCCCTTCTGTGCAGGACTCCTGATTCCATTTTTGGATTCTGCCAGTGACACAGCCTAACCTTCAGTCATGAGAATCAAGAGGGCACAGACATTTGTGCTTTGGTTTGTTGATTTGTGAGCTGTTTTAACAACTGTCTTTTCTATTCTTTTGTTCTGAAATGGAATTCATATTTCTAAAGCCCATTCAAGTAAGGAATGATGTATATGTGCAAAATACTATTGCACTATAGGCTGTTTTTCACATTTCTAACATCTGTTGTCAGTCTGGGGTGGTTGTTGTACATTTGTATTGCCGGGAGAAGGAAATTTACTGAAATGCAAAACCCACGGGATGTAAAAATGCTTGATGCCTACCTGGAAAGTGTGAGAGTACATCGCTGATAAGGAACTTTGCACATTTGTGCTGATAGGGTGATGTGCTCATGGAGTGACAGCAAATTATTGATTGGAGCTGGAGAATCGTCTTTGGGAGCTGTTGTTTGTCTTCTCTCTCTTCTGTGAGTCCTGGGGGAGTCAGCTGGGAATTAGACTGTAGTCTGCACCAAGAGTGGATTTATAGTCTTTAACTGTGTGGAAAAAAAATGGGGAACTGCTTTTGAGGCAGGGATGTGAACAAGGCAGAGAGGGAATGTGGAGGGTGGGCTGCAGAGGGCCAGCACGAGGACACGTAACACAAGAGGAAATTATTTCCTCCCAGCTGGGGAAATTACAGCCACAGTTGCCCGATATCTTCCATCAGAGACTCTCAGCATTAGTCACTATTTCTGTTATGAAATAAATGAACACCTGATGTTCTTGAGTCCCAGAGGCAATTCCAGGGATGGAGGTGAGGGGCACCAAGTGCTGCTCTGGGTCCCCTTTGTTTCACACGGGCACGGACTGAAATCTGTGCTGGTTTTCACTGTGCTCATTTGAGCTGTGAGAGGACATTTCTCCAGCAAATCCATCCCTGTCTGTGTGTCAGGCATCTACAGCAGCACAGCCCAAGTCTTTTGAACTTCTGGGAGAGGCAGCTGGTGTGCTTCAGGCTGCAGTTTTGCTTCTGGATTCTCCAAAAACCGCTCTGAAACCAAAGTAATGCTTCCAGCCTTCTTTCAAACAATGAGCCTACTTCAAGAGTTTAATATTACTCCACGGACTCTCAGGCAGGCATAGGTTTTTCAGAGAGCGGATGGCTGTTTTTATAAAAAAGATTTTTTTTTTTTTTTAACACGCAAGAAAGAGCTCAAGGTCCCTTTAGTTTGTATTCTCTGCAAAGGTCTGAATTTGCTGTTCTGGAATGGGAACTTCATCTCCTTGTGGTTTTATTTCCCCATTGCAAATACCACGTTTGTGTGTTTTCTTTGTTACGGATCTCAAAATATCTAAATGTCTTAGAAATTACAGTTGGTATTTCTGCAGCTGAATCAAGTACAACCAATTGTGCAGCTCTTCCTCCCGTGCCCACCTCAGCTCTGGCATTCCCCCGCTTCTGAATAAAGAGATTTTTAAGAAGCACGGGCAATTATCTATAGCAGTAACTACCAATATTTTTGATTCCTCAACATCATATAAAACTGCCAGGAAACTGTAGAATTCACTCCATTAAAAGAAGTTGCTGAAGTTCATGATGTGCCTTGATTTCTGACTCCTAATGGAAATGCATTTCAAACTCTGTTCAAACAGAAGATGCTTAACAATAAGCATTTGCTTTCCTCTATTTTTTTTTTTCATCAAGAACCAATATGATTTTACATAAAATAGGATTCTTTAAAAAAAAATTATGATTAGTCTCTGGTGTAAAGACAGGTCCTGAATGTGTTTAATTAGGGGACAACAAAGAGCACGAAATGAGCAAAGCTGATTCTGTAGATGTCTGGAGATCACACTGAGATACAATTGAAATAGAGGAGCTTGTTTCTTCTGATGGTTTAAGTGCCTTGCACACCCCCTGCATGCTCTGAGCACAATAAAATGTTCTATCACACATTCCCTTCATCCTACCCAGCATAAGATCCATCCTCCTGCAATAATAGCAGGGATAATTAATTCTGGGTTAGGTATTTAGGGAATTATTGAGGGCTGCACTCACAGGCTTTCCAAATGGTAATCTTTGGAAGCAAGAGGCTGTGCTCTGCATTCCCCCCAGATCCGAGCACACTGAGAAACTTCTACTCAGCACCAGAAGGAAAAAGCCCCTGCAGGAGAGAATCTTAATGTAGTATCAACTGGGTAACAGAAGAATACAGCTCGGCAACACGGAGGGTGCATTTAGAACAGGGCAAATAATCTGAAATACAAGTTTGATGAACTCCATCTCTGCGTTGTGGCTGCTGCAGCACTTTTGTTTATATTGATCTGAATGGCGTGGAAATTTTCCTTCATCTGTCATTTACATTCATTTTACCTCTTGCCATTGCCTCTGCCAGCTTACATGCTTGTTTTCTGGTGAATCTATTAGTAAGATTTCCAGCACATCAAAAGAATTTCTATTGGTCAGTGGTAGAATATAATACACTTAAGGTGTAGGAGGGTTCCTAGCTGCAATTTTACCTACTAAAAGTTATTAATGAGTTTAGTGAAGTAAAGAAAATAATTGGAAAGGATAATGCTAATTGCATACTATAGATTTTCCTCTATTGCTTACTTGTTCAGCAAGTGACTTGCAGAATGGAATATTTGCACCATAGCTTTCCTCTGATTGCAGTATGCCTTCTGCATTGACAAAAATAGGCCCAAAGGTCAAATTAATTAAAAACAGTAGGAGAAAGAGCACAATTAATGCGGCAAGTTTGTATTTACATGTTTTTTTTCAGAAAAAATGTGTGAAGTTCATTTTGTTGTGTGCAAAGCACAGATGCTGTATGCCAATGAAAAATAAGAAAACGCTAAAAAGCATCTTAAAGAGTAGAATTAAATTGAATTCTTTAGTTAGGAAAATTCATGCTTAATGATGATTTCAGGGTGAGCAACCAGGGCACTTAGCACGGGTTTTGGACAGTGGAACTGATGCAAGTCTGTGGCTGTGTGTGTAAGATGCCCGTGCCCACAGTGTCCCCCTGTTGCCCACATGACTTAGGCCACCTTTGCTCCATTAATGTTACTGCCCTTCCCCACAAACACTTTTCCTGCTGCTTCATTCCCAAGTCCTCCCTGGTTCTCAAGTATCTCCAGAAATTTGCCTTCCCCTGAGCTATAGGAACACAGAGCAGACCCAAGGCCTTACATCTGCTCCTGCGTGGCTGCATTTCTGGGATACGAGGGATTTCTGCCTTTCTGGATCAAGCAGAGCAAGCCGTTGCCTTTCCTGATCATGACCTTGGTGTCAGCACTGCAAAAGTGCTTCAGATTTACGGGTTGCAAGTTCAGTGTGGTTTGTATGGAGAATAACATTTACCTCTGATTTAACTGAGCTGTACATGGAGTTTGAATAATCCTGAAGTAATGATGGTTGTTGTGGTGTTAATCTTGTGTGGAAGGTGAGGGAATAGAGGCAGTTCCTGAGTGCGTTCAGGGAGTTGTAGGGGCAGCATTCACTGTGCCCTTGGCCTTCCCTCCCCAGCCCCTTGGGTTTCTCAACTCTTTGGGGCACTTGGGCACCTTTCCAAAGATGCAGGGACTCAAATTGAGGATTAAGCTACTTATGAGTACACAACAGTGCAGTTTTGGGGTTTGTGCAGTAAATGGCTTGGGACCAAGATGTTTCTAAGCAAACACTGGTGTGCTCAGTGCTGTGACAGAGGCTCTGGGTGTCAGGGCTGTGCAGCCGGCGGCCCCGTGAGGAGGAGCTGCCCTCCTGCCTTCCAGAGATGTCTAATCCTCACTTTTGCTGGCTTCTCTCCTGTTTCCTCTTGGTGCTTTGTGTATTTCTGCATTAGCACCTTTCTCTTGACTGCCGGAGCTGCTGAGTGAACAGCCCTGGGTTTCTGCTTCCTGTGGTGGCTGGAGCTCACAGCTGTCCCCGTCACCTCTTTGCCGGGGGACCTGCCTGGGTCACAGGGCTGTGTTTGCAGAGCCAGGGCCCTGGTGACAAACCCCTGAGTGTCCCAGAACCGGGCCTTGCCTCAGAGCTGAGCTCTCACTGGGGCTGCAGAGCACGAGTCCCACGAGTCCCACGAGTCCCACGAGTCCCACGAGTCCCGCGAGTCCCACGAGTCCCCCGTGTGTGGGACAAGGGCAGCTGGACCTTGCTCAGCTGACACGGCAGCTCTGGGCTGGCCGTGAGCAGAAAAAACCTTCTTTTCAAAGACCAAAGAGCTCTGAGCAGAAAAGACCTTCCCCAGCCTTCAGCTGGAGCCTCTCAGCTTCCCTCCCCCAGAACTTATTCCTTTCTGCAGGCTGACGTGTGCTGCATTTCCCGGGCAATTTGTACCGCGCGTTTTGCTCCGGGAGGAAAGATGAGCGAGCAATCTCACCAGTGCCAAAGAATGGCTGCACTGAGCATGGAAATAGGCTGGCAAGATTTAAGGAACAAGGGAAGGCTAATGGCTTTATATTTTGCTTTACTGAAATTACACAAGTGGTGAATTCTGAGAGACAGTTATATATTCTGATTATCTGAAAGGGCAATTGCAGAGCCATCGCTCTGGAGGAGCGAGGGATGATATCAGTGATACAATGGAGCACTTCAATTTGCAAAAATTTTTCCCATTTGCAAATAGATATTTCAGACATCCATTTAAGAATGCATTATTAGCATGTAGTTAGACTCTAGTAACTTTGAATATTTCATGTATTCTACTGTAAATAACAGCTAAATCTTATTCATTATCACCCTGATAACATAAGCTGTGGAAATAGTGATGCAAATGGGAGATTTCTGACTTTAATCAAATAAAATGCAATCCTTTTTCTTAAAACAGCTTGGAGAGAAAAATAGATCTTTCAGATATTTGAAACAAAACCAAAGTGTTGTTCACCATAGCATTTATCACCCAGAATCTTTCTTATTTACAATAAGAGAAGATTGAAAGAAACCAAAGTGTACCAGTGAAAAATTTCTTTATTTCAGTATATGGAATAACTTCTCTTATTAAGAGCAAAACTTTTATCTGACATTTGGAAAGGGAATTTCAGGACAAAACTTTTGGCGAAAGTCTTCTTGATCCAGGGAAATTTTCCTGGACCACCAGAGTCCACTGGAGAGTGTACTGCTGATAAAACCTCCATCCTGGGATGCTGGAATTTACTCTGCACAAATCAAATACGGCAGGAACTGCATCACTGCTTGCAAATTTTGGCCTAGATATTTTTTTTATACCTGCCAGTAGGTTTTCGTGGTAAACTCTTGCTTCTTCCTTAACCAGTTCACCTAAAGGTGGGGTAAGTATTGTTGCCTTGAGAATTTACTCAGCGAGGTGACCCTGGTGGCCTGCACACTCTAAATTTAAAATTAAAAATGGGTGATCAAGGTGGCTAAAAGATATTTTCTCAAGGCCACAAGGATACCTGTTGTGAGCAAATACTGATGCAGAGAGTAGAAAAGACAATGCTTTCACTGCTCTCTAACAAGGACTTGAGTTTCCTCAGAGTGCATTTTGGGTAAGGGAGATGTTTTTGTCTGTTCTTTCTCTTCTCCAGAAAGAATAAGATGCTTTTTTTGACAGCTGCGTGAAATACATTAGTTTTATCCTTGCATTTTAGCTATCATCAATTCTTATTCTAGCTAATCAAACTCTTGATATCAAGCATTATAGATTTTCTGCTATAACAAATAAAATGCTGCTATAATAAAGGTGTGCTGTCATAACAAATGGAGTGAGATAGTGACATGCCGAGGAACTGCTTTGCTACTCATTTTAAAAGGCTCCTTTTTCTATTTCTTTTTGTTTGTTTTGGTTTTGGGTTTTTTTTTTTTTTGGGGGGGGGGGGTTGGGAGTTTTTGTTTGTTTTTGTGGGGTTTTGTTATTTTTGTTTTTAATTTTTTGTTGAATCTTCTCTGGCAGGTTTGCAGCAAACCTGCTACTTTACTGCATCAGGGTGTGATAAGGGCTGGGTGCTCCCGTAGCTTTTGAAAGCTGCCATGAATAATATCGAAGTTGGTGGAAATGTAGTGCAGAAACCTGTGGATCCAAAAATATGGGGCTTTTTTTTAGAAGAATGTGGGGAGGCCTTTCCTTACTTCTCATTATTCAAGAGGTCGCTCAGCCCCTTCAGGTTCTAAGCTTATCTGTGGATTTGCTCTCTGCCCTAAGTTACGTACCTTTTTTTTTTTTTTCCCTTTTTTTTTAAACCATAATAAAGTGAGTTCAATTCAATAGCTACATGAGTGAAAATCCAGCATAAAGTTACTCCCTGTCTGTATTACACATGAGCTGCTTTATAACCATCCACACTGGGAGGAAAGGTTTTATTTTATGGTGTTAAATGCAACTGAAGTGTTTCACCACTGCTTGGACTGGAGTAGGTCAGAACAGTTCTTGCACGAATCTTCCTGAAAATACGTGTCTGCATTTTGCTTCTGATTTCAGCACACTTGCAACCCAACGAACCAAAATTAGATAAAAGTCGCTTTTTTCTGGGAAGCGCTAATAAGAACAGCTCCATTTCCTGGTTAAAAATGATGAAAACACGTTCCCAAACCTCCTCAAGTGAACACTCGTGACGGCTCGAGGGGTTGCACACGCGAGCGTTGCTTCAGAAAGGTTTGACCTTTACAGGAAAAAATTGAACAGAAAAGAAATAGAATAGGGAAATAGAATCAGGTTCTTGAGATTTCTAGGTCTCTCCAGCCCTAACAACCTCCTCAGGGTTGCACTTAAAGCCTTGACTTCAATGCAAAAGTACCTCACTGGAGGTCAGTGAGTATTCACTGGAACATTTATTATTCCGTGAATCCATACCTTGCTCATGAAGAAATATGAACTCTATTTATCTGAGCCACAACTGAAATATATAAGTTAGCATAATCAGATTAGAGCTAGAGTCCCGTGTACATTTATGAAAGTATAAATTCTGCTCAATTTCAATATTAACACAAAGAACTCATAATAGTAATAAAACCCAATCAATATTTCTGCTGCAGGGCCAGCAGTCAGAAGTGATGTCAAATATTGCTGAAATGGTTCTGTAATATTGTTTATTGTGGTGTGCTTTTAACTAAAATGGCTTTGCCTATCAGACATCAGAAATTCAAGATGATAACATCAAAGATGACGGAAATTGAAGAAAGTGTTAGAGAAGAAATCAGAATTGGGTTTTTCCTCTTTTTCAAAATTTCAACAGCACAGCCATAGTGCAACTTTCATGTGTAATTTTTATTTAATCACATGTCAGATTGAAGGCTTAGATGAATTAAACTTTAAAAAGCATGCTTTCAGCTATCATTTTGACATCTAGCATACAATAACTGCCTTTCAAAAGCTAAATAAAATGTTTGACATGCTTTACATGTTATTTTTTGGTTTATTTGCTTTTTTGTTACTGTTCTTTGTTGTTATTTCAAGAGGCCCAGAAAATACAATTTAATTGCTAAATGTTGCTGGGGAAAGTCTTATGAGAGATACTCTGGTACAACGAGGATTAGCGTCTGGAAATAAATACCCTTTGAAGTTGTTAATCAGAAATTTGTGAAGTTCCAGGTTCCTAATGTGTTTGTTCAGCAATGATTTGGGTAATGAGTTTGTTCCATGACCTCTGTGGTACAAGAGGACGATGGCACTGTGGGCTCTGGTTACTTGAGTGAAAAATGGGAAATTTGCTTCCCAAAGCAGGCAGTGTTGATTACACACCCCTTCCTTTGCTTGCCTGCACGGAAAGGGTTTCACAGAACTCTTTTGCCAATAGCTGGAATATCTGACATTTTCCTTATCAGCTCGGTGCAGTTTTATGTGCCTGCAGGAAGGGCCTGCAGGGACGTGTTCATGTGATTCCTGAAAGGCACCCTGAGTAAGAGAGTGCTGGAGCTACAAGATAGTCTTGCAAGATTATTTCTCATCACTTGAGCAAATTCTTTGTGTGAGTGAGTCCAACTATAAGATCTGACAAGTTTAAGTCATTTCCATTTGAGCAGGTGTAGGGGCACCATCTGTTCTGCTGGTTTTCTGTGGAGCTAGTAATACTTCCATTGAAAATGTACAAATCTGTCTGAGATAATCACCCACGTTGTGTTTGTATTTGTCTGGGCAGCCAACCAAGCTTTTATTTGCCCTTTTGAAATTAATAGGTCGTGCTTCCTGCATCTAAATACATGAATAAAGTGGGAGGGGTTATTTAAATCAATAAAAACAAGAGCCTAAAACCATTTACCTGTCTTATGCTACTGTGGAGCAGTTAGATTTTTAATCACGGTGAGAAAAAACAAAAGTATTTATCAAAGCTTTCTCTTCTTTAGAAGGTAGCCAGATGCTGTATTCTCCATTAGTAATTAATGAGGATGTAAGATACTAGTTACAAATGTAATGAGATTAAATTAGGAGGACTAGAGAAATTTGTAACAAGAATGTCAAAAGGATTCTATTGGATTTCTTTTGGAAGTCTTAAAGAGCTGAAAACGCAAAGTCTTGCCAATAGTTAAAAGGGTAAATATGGTAAATTGGAAAAACAGCAGGCCTGTTTGATTTGACAAACAAATAGACAATCAGGAGCTGAAAGGGAAGCAGTCAATAAATTTGGGGCAGTAGCTTGAGCACCTGAGCTTGTTCAGTGGAAAGAAGGGCTTGTTCACCACGTTTGATCTGTATGAGATAACAATTAAAGTTATTCAAATTGGCAGTAGCTGGGGGTGTTGCTTTTTTTGTGAATAAACTGATTTTAATGTCCACTAAACTTGGACTTCTGAAATCAGCTGAGTATTGTCACTTTGCACAATACCTCTCTCCTTCCCCTGGAAGATGAACCCTTCATTTTTCTTTTATGAAAAACAAACCAACCAAACAAACAAAACCAAATAGAAACAAACAAAAAGGAACCCAAACCCAAAACCCCAAAACCACTCCTGTGCAAGATCACTGTAGGGCCCATTAAATAAATCATAAAAAGGTCACTGCTAAATTAGAAAAGGTGAATACAACAGGGATGTGTTGTTAATGAAGTGTTTCTAGTTGTGTGTGATAATGGTGACCAAAAGGGTTTGGCATCTTTGTAGATGCTCCAAGAGAAAGACAGATCCCAGCTGGCAAAAAATCGAGAAGCTGAATTTGAGTCAAAAATTATAATGAGCTGCATTATATATTTTGCCTATGACAAAGTCACCAAAATAATGTGATAGGATCTTAGATTTAATGTGCCAAGCTTGTGTGAAATACAGACTTATAAAAGAGTTGAGAGAAACTCTTTGAGCTGCATTAGTTGTGCTCGACCCTGCTCTGTTTGGGGAAAGGAAAAATGAGAATACTGGCCTGTGTCTGTTGAGTTTCAGCACAAAGACATATTTCCCACTGGGTTTATGGTCGGATCCTTTCAGGCTGTTTGTTTTAATGCTATTCTGGGAATTTTGCACTGATAGTTGCCGGGTCCTGTTTGTCTCAATGAAAGCCTGTGGAAGAAAAAAATTGCTGTTTTGGAACAAAAGGTGATAGTTGAGGATAAAAAGATTGGAGCTGGAAATTGTAGTTTGATTAGGGATCTTCTTCACTGCTTAGACTTGAAGATAGTTATTTTCTGGTTATTTAAGGTGTTTCATATCCTCCTAGCATTTGAAGTAAACAAGCAACTGAGAAAATTAAAAATTTATTTGACTACCTCTTTATTTACTGGCTGCTAATAGTGGAGAAAAATGTTGAAGTAGTCCCGTTCTTTTGTGCTGTCTTGCAGCATCTCCTAAATAAGATCTGTTTTAAATCAGAATTATCATCTAAATAATATAATTAATTCAGCATAATATAAAAAGTAATGTTTTTTTCTTTATGATCTCCTTGTAAAAGGATATTAATTTGCTTCAATGAATGAAGATAATAAGGTTAATAGTTTAATGTTCCTCTGTTGATATCTGCTGCTTTCTCTATTACCTTTTTTTTCCCCCTTTTTGATTATAAATTGGCTAACCCCTGGTGTATAATACCAGAAATCATCCCTTCAGTGTATCCAAAGCTATTTACTTAGACTCATCTTTTATTATTCCCACTGCCACAGTCTAATTATTGTAGTGAAAGATTGAACACAGAATAGTTTGGGGCTTTGATCAGTCTTCATATAAATTTCAATAATGAGAGTAAAAGGTTTGTGGTTTTCTGAGATAATTTGATCCCTCCAGACACACTCTGCTTTTACCAAACGCAGTGAATGCCATCTGAGACCTCTGACAGCATTTGTGTCTGGGTCTGTAACATCTCTGGAAGCAAAATTCCTTTCTCATACCAATAAAGAGTAATTTAATATTTTTAAATGTGTCAGGGAAACTATAGACTGCCGCGTGTTTCTCCTTAAATTTTCACTTCATTGTCCCCTATCAGTTTAATTGTCTGTATTACAAGTTCCTACATCAGAGTCCTCTAAGAATACATAATAGGTTTGCTTGCATTTCTCTTTTTGAAAAAATATCCTAACTGTCATTCAGATAAATAAAACAAACCATAATCCTTGTTGTTCTATTACCATCGGTGCCAGCTCCCTTCGGAGATAAATAGAAAAGCAGCTGGAGACTGAGGATATTTCGTAATCTTATAAATTGAAATTTAAATGCCTCAAGGAGGAAATTTCTAAAATAATTGTGACAGAAGATAAGTCCCAGCTTTTGGCAAAATTTTATTAGAATTACTTGTTCCAGATCATTGTCTGACGCCTGCATGAATTAAGAAAATGGCAGCACTGCCATGGAGAGGAATAGCTGGGCTTTTTCCATCTTGATAAATTTTTCTGAAAGTGCTCTGTCATCAGCGTTATCAGGTGTGACACACTCAGGGACACGATCAAATTAAAAATCATGAGCCTTTAGCTGATGCTGGTTGATTTTAAATCATAGAGGTTTGATCATTCTGACTAATAACATCTCAGTTTATACAACTAAATATTTACCATTTTTAACTGAATGTAAGGGTTAGTAAGTAACATTTTTAATTTTTCTTAGGGTGTGAGTTTTGTTTTTTCTCACTGGGCTAGGCAGTTAAAAAAGAGTTGGTGACTTTCTGGTCTCTACTGTCAGCTGGTTAAAAACTTCTGCTATATTTTGGCAATGAACCCTGAAAAGAAATAATCCTCTGTTTACACTCGGTGAATCTCAGATGCACGAAGTAGAAGTTGCACATAGTAATAACCATTATATTCCCAGCCGTTTTCGAAAGCTAGTAATGGTGTCTAATGCTAAAACTTGGGCTAAAAATGTTTTAAGAATACTTCATTCTTCAAATTCACTGGTGGCTTGGAGAGGAGAAAATACAACCTGGTGTGGGTACCACACACAAGACAACACAAAGGCAGTGCAAACCCCACAAAATTCACCTTTCACAAGCAGCTCGTGCAGTGGAGGTGGATTTTTTTCATACTGTGAACACCAAACTCATTTCAGATCAAAGAAATAGCATATTCCCTTTCCACGTGTCATAGCTGTACATCTGTGCAAGTTTTGAATGCAGGGAGTAAATGAGAAACATTGCAGGAATGTTTTCGCTGGATCAACTCGACAAAACTTCAGTTATTTGGGCTTTGAGGAAAGAGTTGACTGACACTGCTGGTGTGAGGAGGGCTCTGAGAGGCAACCGACAGTGAACTGGAACAGGATAAATCATATCAGTAATTGCTGCGGATCCATCTGGACTTTCAGGCTCCGTGCATCCTCACGCAGCCGTGGTGGGAAAGGCAGCTGGAGAAGCAGGACCACTGTCCCAGCCAGGCCTGCAGAGAGTCCTGGGGCAGCTGCAGGCAGCTCACTGTGGGGATCAAGGGGAGATTCTTCTGGTAACCCCAAAAATGCCTGGGAGGGGTGTGGGGGTGTTAGCGGGGAACCTTTCACCATCTGAACCTTTTTCCAGTGGGCTGTCAGGCTGTCCCAGCAGTCACAGAGGGGTTGTCTTCTCCCATTTCCAGCCCATGTTATGGGAAGTCATTCCATGTTCAGACTGATGTCTTGGCTTGATCTGTTCCAATAGTTCTCAAAGATCTGCCAAATGAGAGAGAGTCTAAAATCTGGAAATTTGATAAACAGGAAAGCAGGACCGGAAGGCAAAGTGTCCTTGAAAACAGATGAAATCATCTGGAAACGGAGAGTGGCAGGAAGAGTGAATGCAAAGTGCCACTCCTAGGCTGCAGCAATCGATGGCAATAACCCAAAAGGGAACCATGAGGAAAAGATCAATACAGAGGACCTGGGCATTGTGGTGGCTGGCAAGGGAAATGTGTTGTGCTGGCATGGCAAAGGAGCCTGCAGGAGACGGGAAGGGATCCTGCTGCACTGCTCAGTGCTGCCAGGACCTTGGCTGGAGCTGGGTGCTGGGCTTTGAGCAGGGCACAGAGCCGTGAGCGAGCTCCCGTGCAGGGGAACAGCCAGGGAGAGCAGAAGCACCCGACAGATTGAAATAATAAGGTCTGTTTATTCTGAAGCAGAATAAAGTGCCAAATGCCGGGAAGATGAGTGGGAATAAGCAGACCACGATGGATGGGGCTGAAGAAGTGATTTATTTTGTAACAAGAAAGAGGCAGGTTCAACATTAGAGGAGAACCTCTCCATTAGCAGTGGTGAAGCATGAAAACAGGTTTTCTGGGAAAGCCCTAAGTGTCTTACTGGTAGCTTTTCGGAAGCGCTGTCACTCACGTCTGTCAGGAGTGGCACAGGTGAGGCTGGTGCTGCTGTGCTCTTGGCTGCACACACCGTACAGCAGCTCTCTGTGGGCATGTGTAATAATGTCACCGTGACAAAAAAAGACTTTGAGAAGTGCAGGAGATGAACTTTTTAGCAAAGACTCAATATAATTGAATGCTTTCAGCACCACCACCCTATAGGAACCAAGTATGTAGGGACCCCTGACAATATCTGCTCT
>VYZQ01012486.1:94207-105319 GCA_013400655.1 Mystacornis crossleyi | reverse complement strand
GACAAACTGGTGACCAAAACACTTTGGCTAATTAGCTAATACAAAGCCCTGTAAATGTTCCATAAAGCTACTCAACTGACCTACAAGTACAAAATACAAATGTAGTAGAGAAATAAATCTATGGAGAATGGCAAAAGTGAAAAAAATTCCAGACGTTCACAAAACAATGATATTTAAGTTGAGGAACTGAAACAAATTCTGATTCTTTGAGATTCCTTCTGGATCTTCAGGTCCATCTGAACAACTCACTAAGTCTGCCTGAATCTGTCCCATCAGACCCTGTAAAACCGAACCCTTTTCAAGACAATTCAAGTACTACAAAGACCTTTCAACTTGTTTGTAATGGTCTGCCTGTAAGATTATTATTGTGTGAGCAGTCAGGGATCCACATTCAGGTACGTGATTATCGCAGATACCATGTGATTGTTACTGAGTCATGCTGTGCCCAATCAATACACAATTAATGAATGTCCTCATTATCAATGTGTAACTAATCAATGTGCATTTCATTTTAAGTATGTGTACAGTATGCTGTCTTTCACACTTGAAATATTACATGCACTTTGCTCAGGAACTGCCACTTTAATAATGAGGTTAGGATATTAGAGCACGTTGTCCACGGGACACTTCAAAGCCCTCATTCCAGGCCCAACTACTATCAGTGACGGATGACTGTACTGTAAAGCCCCATAAAAGTACTAATGAACAATGAGCAAACAAGACCTACAGTGCGCCATGCCCTGACCAGAGATCCTTCCAAAGCTGTATCATCTCAGGATTTCCAGCACCAGAAAGGACATATGATTTTATACCTTGCTATTGCCTTTGCTCAGTTATTAGTAGTGATCTGCCTTTTAAGTGTTCATGCCTTTCTTACTGGGATCCCAAAAGAATTAAGTCTTCCTCACCCACTGTAAGAATTAGGTTTCATTTTTTATCTACCTCCCACAATGAAAAAACCAGTAGTGTTCAACAACATAATAANAGATCATCGCTCAGCATCACAGGTGTGATTCTACAGAGTCACTAGCTAACAATGACCTTAAAAATATGTATTTCACTAGATGTTTATGCCATCTTTCCCTTCCCCTTTTGTAGAGGGGGCAAGGTGCTTCTGGAACGTCAATACAGGTCCCAGCCACAGAACCATGGCCAAGTGATGACAAGACACAAAAAGCCAAGCACACACACACACACACACAAAAAGGCATTAGGCACACTTAAAAGAGTAAATCCTAGACCAACTGTACAGCCAGAAGCAAACCCCCAAAGCACAGCAGGATTCCAAAAGTGGAGGTAAGGCAGAGAAGAGCAAAGAGCCCTCACACCATTCTGAAACCAGCAATTCTCAACATGGTTTTGACTATGAGTCAATTTTATCAGTGAAATTCGACCAGATTTTAACAGGAATTAGATCTCCAGAAAAATTCTTCAGTTATGCTAGCAGAACAAGCAGGCAGAAGCAGCTGAGTGTGGCAAATAGAGATTTAATAAAATAAAGAAAACTCAGTGCAATAAAGTTCACAAAGTATAAATGCAGTCAGGCTACAAATTCACCTTAAGTAAACTCTGATTTTTAATGTCTTATTCTTGGCTTTTGAACTAATTTATCTAAGTTTTAATTATGTCCATAAAATTCAAAGTTATATTGAGGAAAGCCTCACCTTTACAGACTACTCTAATAGAGTTGTTTGTACCTCGTATGTNTCATAAAATGCATGTTCTTCTCCAAGTCTGTACAGTTCAGAGCCAGGATAACAGGTGCACAGGGGCAACACAGATCACCTTCTGTGTCACCTGTGCACACAGTGAGACACTTAAATACCAAGTGCTTACCTCTTCTGCACTGCCTGGAATCCTGAAAGCACACAGGACTAGATAGCAACTAGGTGTCAGTGGGCACAGNGTGATTAAATCATGAAGACCAACTGTGATTGATTCTCAACTAGCAACTTCTCAAATGAGCCTCAAAACCCTGTAAATTTAGATACGATAAATACTCAAGTACAGTGACTGACCAATAAAGCCCTGTTACCAGAAGGCCTGGAGGAGATGAGCAAGGGTGCAGCACCCATGAAGCTCAGGAAATAACGAAGGGTGTGACAAACCACAGCTGTTGCAAAGAGGCTGACTTGACCTCTACACAGCGGGGCTGGAGGGTGGCCTTTGCTTTGGATAAACACCTCAGTCAGCTGAGTGGATCAACCGGTGGTGTCAAGTGTTTCTCCCCGATTTCATCAAAGGAATGCTAATGTCTGAGTTTGCACCCCTCCCCCCATGCTGGTCAGGCTCACGTCTCAGTGAACACATGCACTGAACCACTGACAAAATTTCAAAAGAGAACCATATGGGGTCTCAACCCACACGATCCTTTCCGGAGATGAGGGATGCCCAGCATCACAAGGGTGCAGATATTATAGAGACAGGAAATGGGAATCACATTGGTATTGAGATTGAACTGTGTATTCCAATTTCTACATTTTGCTAATTACAAACTAAACTTATAAACTATACTGAAAACGTAATATGAACGTGTCATTCTGCTGAACCAAAAAACCTACACAACATCAAGTATCTTCAAACACACATATCTGATATCACAGAATCAATTAGGCTGGAAAAGACCTCTCAGATCAGGGGCCAACCTTTGACCAAACACCATCATGTTGACTAGACCACAGAACCGAGTGCCACATCCAGTCTTTCCTAAACACCTCCAGGGACATCGACTCCACCACCTCCTTAGGCAGCCCATTCCAATGTGTAATCACCGTTTCTGTGAAGAAATTCCTCCAATGTCCAACCTAAACCTCCCCTGGGCACCACTTGAGGCTATGTACTCTTGGCCTGTCATGAGTTGCCTGGGAGAAGAGACCAACCCACATCTGGCTACACCCTCCTTTCCAGTAGTTCTAGATATCGATAAGGTCTTCCCTGAACCTCCTCTTCTCCAGGCTAAACAACCCCAGCTCCCTCAGCAGACCTCACAGGACTTAGGCTTCAGACCCTTCACCAGCTTTGTTGCCTTAATATTCAGTGTTGCACCCTCCTTATGTGGATAATCCAAAAGAACCTGGTCAGAGAGCACTAAACTCTGACACCTATCTCTGTGGGAAGTAACATCGGGTTTTTAGAACAAGAAGTGCCAACACTTACTCAACACAAACCTCCACGACCAATTTGCAAAAAGAGTATTTTACTTGTCACTGCAAAGAGCTGTCCCTTCCCACCTCCCCACAAAAGACTGAAGCGTGCAAACTAATGAGCCTCTTGTTTTCTACCAGGCACTGTTTGCTCAAAAAAATAAATACTTTTTGAAGGCTTTGAAGTTACTGCCTACTGAGTTTTCTGAATGTACTCCTCTGGAAAAGTGTGATGATTTTTCACTTCTGGTGAAACAGCTGCAGCAACCCTGTATTCTAACAGTCAAAAAAATTTGTTCCTATTCAACAGTATTTTAGTTAAAACATTTACCAGGAGCCCCCACATCAAAGGAAGTTGACACAGAAAAGTTCTGACTCTAAAAAAGCCAGAAGGAAAGAGAAACACTAATTTGCATTATTGAGTTCTCCTTGTAGAGTAACTTTATTCTGGGAGGTCACATAGTTTCAGCCCCTTGCTATTGTGTGTAATTTCATAATACTTTATAGAAAATGGGCAACAGACATCACCCATTAACCAAAGAAATATGAAGACCCAAATTACGAGAACAACCTGCTAAGCTGCCCTATAAGCCTGAGAACACCCCTGCCTCATATTCCAGTACCACTTCAGCAGTGCTTAGGACTTTCACTATGGCCACCAAACAACCATAACGCAGAACCATACTCCTTGATACACAACACTCTGGCATTTCTGATCTGCTAAGAAACAGAAATCGAATACTGGCACTGACCATTTTAAATCTCAAGGTTTCTCCTAGCTTAAAAGTCGTAAAATATTTAAGCGACCTATCCCCAACCCCATCTACTTCAGGCAGTGTAATAAAGAGTAAGATGCTCCATTTAACCTGCAATTTATTAACTCTACAATAGTCTATAAAGCTCAAGAACTATTTTCAAGTCCACAAAATACTTTCTAAGAACACTCTCTGAGAAACATGTCTCCACAACCTGGAATACATTTTACTCTTTCAGGATGTTTCCCCATGTCTTCTTTAATTTAAAAAACAGACAGTAGGACATGTAGTTCAACTGAGGCTACCAGCAAAGAGTAAAGATGGGCAGTTTGCTGTAATCATAGTACACACCGTGTGCTTATCTTGCAAATTTTGCGAGTGACAACTGCCGCTCTCTAGCTAGAGAAAACATTTCACAAAAATAATCATACCTTAACCTGACTGCAGTGCTGTGGACTGTTAAGAGTAATGGCAACAAAAAGTCCAACTAAACCTCCAACATCAATTTATCTTCCTTTAGCTTATTTAATGTGGAATACACTGGAAATTTAAGAATGCCAAACGCATTTTCTACTTCATTTCTACAAAAGATTTAGCATTTAGAGCATTTATGCATACTCTGGAGGATATACTGTGATGAGTTTAAAGCCTCAATGCTGAAAGCCTGGAGGTGGCATCAGCTTTACCAAGAAGGCATTGACAAACACATCAGACCCATCGATAGCTGGTTGGCCAAAATATTCAGGTTTTGATCTTTCTGTTCAAAAAAAAAACCCCTGTACCCTGGAAAAGTCTGCTCGAACATTTCTTACATTTGTCATTACTTATTAATCAGAAGAAGAAAAAGATAAACAATCCTAAGCACACACAAAAATGATCAAATCAATGGTAGTGGCTCAATGAAAGCAAAGTTTATGTATAACGGAACTGGATCAGTTCAGAAACTCATCGCCCAAGGAAGAGAGCACTGCTGACCATATCACGTTTGACTCTAAAGAGCTCCTGCTTCAGCTGAAATCCTGATTCACGGGAAGCCCTTTAGAAGTTAAAGGCCAAAAAACTTTGGGTCTAAGTATAAGTCATTTATCTTGCCAGAGAGTCGCTAACTTGCTAGAAGAGAACATTTAAGCTTAGAAATAAGATCATATGGCTGCTCTCCAACAGTCTGCTTGTATCTCATAACACTCTGAAAATGCTGAGCTTCTCTGAATCAAGGATGGCACTTGAATGGCAAACACTAAAATGAAGAACTTTATCACCCTGCGATATGCTACTAATGTATCCATGACACGCAGAATTTAGTTGGCATATAATGGCATTAAGCAAAAACACCAATAAAAATATTTTCCCAGTATTTGTTTAAAATAATGAAGCTTCAAGACCCCCATAGTTGATTTTATCCTTGACAGCTATGCAGTCACTTCATAATGCAACAAAATAAATTTCTAAGTAAAAAAATGCGGGACTTATCGTTTACAACACTTCTCAGGACCAAGCTAGTGTCAGTGTCAATTTAAATGCAAACATAACTCACTGCGTAATTACTCTACTTATGGTAATAAGCTTTCTTATTATTAGTATCAAGCAAGCAGCAACACTGCATTCACAAAGCTTCTTTTTTTGTGAATTATGTACGCAGAAAAAAGTGCTGCAGAAAATTCATGACTTAAAAATATTTTAAAAGCCTTTGTAAAAATCCTGTAGATGGCATTTGCTAACCCATTATCCATTTTATCCTTTCTAATTGTTTAGAGCAGAATGCTTACAAAACAAATAACTAGAAACAGATGCTTGTCCCAAATTTATACCTTGATTACTGTATTTTATTTTCCCTCTCCTCTCTGCATTGTAGCTTTATCATTCCTCTAGCTTCTATAAACCACACTGCAAATGTAAATTTTATCACCCAGTGTCAACTAGGTATCATCTGAACTCTTTCACCAAGTCACAACTAAAAATCTATTTATTAACTTATGCCACTCTTGCAAAATTCTGCCATGGTCTGTGGGTAAATTGATACTGAATGGAAGCTATGATTACGTAAGGACCTGAGTCAAACTAACAGGTCTCATTCCTCTGTCCCTCACAATTTTCAGCATTACCTGAACACCTCATGGGCCCATTCAATTTTCCCACTCAACAGAAAGCTGCCCAACAAGGGCAAGGGGAAGGAAGGGCTGGGCTAACCTTCTGCCAAGCCAGCAAGCCAGACTAACTCAACGACCATGAGAGTCAACACAACACTAGCGCAGGAACACGAGTCAGAGCAGGATCTTCTTTCAGCAATACAGAGACTCTTTTATTCAGTCCTACAGAAACGCACCCCAAGATGCACAAAATCACTGTGTATTTGTCACTCCTCACCAAAAAAAACCCAAGTGAAAATGTTTGTTTCTCTTTTGTTGAATTAACTGCTCTAAGAACTGTCTGCATGTTCCTTACAGCAATGCTTCACCTGACTCACCACGAGATTACGCCACAGACTCTCCAAGTAAAGAAGTTACAAAGGGAGCGAAATAACTAAACATACATTCTGCAGCATCTGAACTCAAACTGACACCATGTTAAATCACTTCTAGGTTATTATACATTAACATTTCCAATTTACCTGCACGGGGGAAAAAAGGGAAAGAAAAGGCTAAAACTATCTAATGCTCCATCAACCGGAAAGATTAAAAGATGACTCTGACTGTTCATTTAGAGAGGAAATACATGTTTCTAATGCAAGGCTGAGCTATATTAACTTAGCAGTTATTTAAGTTATCAAAGTACTGTTTAAATATAGAAATAGAATTGGTCTTTAGTGAAGACTCCCACTTCTTTCTTAAAAAAAAAAAAGAAAATATCTCTTCTCTCACCTTAACCTCCAAGTTAAAAAATGTGACTTCCGCCAACATAAGTGCAAAGTATTGGTTTCTAGCTTTCTGCAAGCTGTAGATAGCAAAAAACTGAAATCAATGAATATCAAATTTCTTGTTTCACCTATTAATTTGTTAAGAAATCATCTACATTCCAAAAGGAACTTGAACGGCTGTGATAACACCAGGTCCATTTCAGAATCTCCAACATTTTCCATCTCAAATTTCAATCTGATTATTTTGGATATTACTTAATGAACAACTGATGATGCCACTCTGGAACTATTTAGTTTGTTTTCAAACGACTGAAAAGATGCCGCAGGCGTCCCTTCCCCCTCTTGTTGTCTGTTCACACGCTCCGCCCCTTCGTTAGTACTTACGGCTGCCAAATCCACGATGAGCCAGTGCAGGGTGCTAAAACTCACTGCCCCCAAAACCCAAAATCTATTCACTTGTCTTCGATCTGATAGTTTCTCAACTAAGCTCATTTTCGTAATTTAAAAAAAAAGCACCAAAACAAAACAAAAAAAACCCAAAACAATAAAACACCACCCATGAAACTCAGTAGGAAATTCAACTGCACTCAAAGCACAAGACAAAGAGAAATTATTAATTCATCAGGATTTTATAAAAAACTAAACTACCTTTCTCTAAGAAATAAAACAGTCTTCACTTACATCTCCTTATTCATCCAATCATCAAAATTATCCTGAAATTACTACAGACTATAGACTGAAGTTATCCATCATCTTGGAAGATTAGCTAAAATTAACTAGGACTCAAAACAATGAGGATTAAGGAGGATTTCTGAATCACCACGAAATGTTCTATTACATGCAGCAAGTCTGGTCTGAATTTTTGTACCAACCTTCCATATGATTTTGGGAAAACCTTTTCTGCAGGAAAATGTTACTTTGACCTCTTCCATTAGGCTCTTAATACGAAAACAAATACTACCTAAGGCCTTGATAACAAAACAATACTCCTATTGAACAATTTGTATTTATGGTCATAGTCTGACCTCAAAGAAGCTCAAAGTCTATGAAACCTAAATTGTTCTTTATTTTTCTGCTAAAAGGCAGACTTCTACAAGACTATCCTCATTCAAACAAACAGCCTAAGTCACAATCTAAAGGATGCTAATAAGAGGAAGAAGAATATCTAAAACTACACTATAGAAAATTACTTCAAATGGCCCAGAGGTACCAATGGAGAGATCCAAAAATTACAAAATTATGTTCTGTCTATGAAAGATTTCCCTAACTGCCTACACTTTAAAAAGAAGCTCCTCTAATGGAAAGAAGTCACAAAATTCCATCTTTCCAAATGGAAATACAAACATCATTCCTCCAACTCAGTTTTATGATCAAGCAGAAATCTCCCTATTATGGGAAAATCTCTCTTCCTCATTACCATGAGAAACACGAATTTTTACGGAAGTTCAATCAACCCAACACAAGAAACAGGAACCACAAAGTCTCAGGACAAAACATTAACTAGCCTGGACATAAACACACAATACTGTGTTATGAGTACCGAATAAACACAGGAAAACATCAGTTTTCCAAACCATCTCATCACTTCCCAATCTTGAATATTCATTCACATACAGGAGGGAAAAAATAAAAACAACAATCTGCCATCTCTTGCTCAATATCCAAACCTAAGAGACCTTTCAAACACATACTTGAGGAAAAAAAAAAGCTTAAAAATATTCTAAATGCAGTCTTTGTTCTACAAGATTACAAAGATTTTTCAGCTGTCACCAGAAGAAAATACATTAAGGAGCCACAAGAGTGCTGAAAAGTTCCAATACGAAAGCTGTTGGTGTCTAGCTGCCTCAAAATGTCAAATTGATAGAAAAAGAAGGGCTCAGAAATACCAAGAACATCAAAACAGACAGTACACAGTTGTAAATATCCATGTCCATCTGGAGACTCAATTAATTATGAGATGGAAGAGTGTGGGAGAAGAAATAGAGGAGGGGAAGTAATTCATGTGTTCAGAGAACCACTTCAGTCTTTATATCATACATCATTTTCTTCTACTCCCATAAGCTTACCCCATTTTGAAAACCCTCAATAAACCACAGCCTTTATTTCTGCCTTTCAAATATGCATCTGACCATATTTTAAAGTATTTTCCTCTACATAAAGCTTTTTTAGTATTATTTCTATCATACAAATATTAATAATTTTTAGGCATAGTTTATTTATTCCATAAGAAATGACACCTTTGTGCATTTGGAAGAATGGAATGAGCCACGCTATCACACACAACTCGACTGCACACTGCATCTATGATATGCTATTTATTTGGTAACAGAAGTATAAGGATTAAAAGTCTTTCTGCCATTTGGGTTTCGGCACACAGATACCCTTTTTCCCCTAAGTGTAATTCCATTCAATGGTATTATCCCCGCTTGCCTTCCCCCACTCCCGGGCGTTGCCCATTCAGAACCCTTTCACTTGCAACAGCGACTGAAATGCAAAGGCACTGACCCCACTTCTGCCAGCTACCCAGCCTCCAAAAACAAAGAGGAATCTTCTAGAGGTGCTCTGTGCACTTCAAAATTCCTGCCACCTAACAACGTCCACGTTCTTTTTTTACAAATACCCAGGGGGAAGACATGATCAATAGAATTTAAAATATTCTAACACGATTTTAAAGTTAGAAAAAAGTTCTGAAATGCCAGATGAAAGCAATCTCTATGGTTTTCAACATGGGTTGCACCTCACAATTACCCCAACTTTCCACTCATCCACGACAACCATATTTCAGAACAGAACAATATCCAACTATAAAAAATAACCTAAGTCTACCCCACAATCTCAATTCAAGTCAAATTCATTCAAGTCAAACCATTAAAAAAGCAGCCCTCTTCTGGAGTGGGAGGAAGAGGAGCACCTAACATCTCATCTAACAACCTATAGCAAAGGAAACCCAGTAGCCACCTAAACCCCCACCTATTTTCAAAGGAAAGAGATGACATAAGTGGGGGGGGGAGCGGGTAAACAATGGTTCTTTTCTTAAACATATAGTAATAAAAATATTAAATTTCAGAGATTTTCAACGTAAAGAGTCAAACAGACAAACAAACAAAAAGAAAAAAACCCAATTAAGTTCACAGTCACTGTCACAATGCAAAGGGGCTTTCAAGGTTCCCAGAGCATAAACTGAAGCCCAACACGAAAAAACTGAAATAATTTCCCAGGTTAAGTAATGTCTAAACTAGACAAGAAGGAGAAAGCATGCATAATAGAGCAACTTCTTTCAGTACTCAAAACTTCAGTGTCACTTTTCAATTAAATCCTGTCCAAGAGAGCAAATTTGAGTAATTTTCAAGAAAGTATAAATATACAAAATATTTCAAAGTAAAATGCAACTAATACATCTCCATTTCACCCTGAAATATATATTTAAGAGAATCACATAATCCAAGCAAATACCAAGCAACTAATGCTAAGAAGCTTCTGTCTAAATAAAATATTCCTATTCCAAACACATAGAGCATTAAAACGCACAATAGATGTTTTGAGCATCTGTCAAGAGAGAATAAAATCTGTCTGACAATTAGTTCAGCAAGCAGCAGCACAAGAAAAACTATGATGTTACAAATCTTAAACCTCAAAATGCAGATCAAAAATCCCTACCACAAGATTAATACACGAGAGCAACCCTGCGAACCCCTGGAACGGTAAAACATACACACGCACCAGTAGGAGTTGTCACCAAATTGCATGCAAAAATCCTCTTAGCTCCAATGAAGTCAGTGAGTCTGATGAGACCTTTACCTTCATTTTCCATCGAAATTGTACTTGAATCGATAGTTACAAAAGTCTTTAGCAACAGCAGCGCTGGAGCGGGAGCGGAAAGGTGAAGAGAGAAATGCCCCAAGATCCCAGGCAATCACAGTGCTCCCTTTGCCCCCACCTGCAGCAACATCTGCAAGAGAAACCAACGCTAAAAGAGGAAAAAATTATTTAAAAAAAAANAAAAAAAAAAAAAAAAAAAAGCTAAGCCCACATAGGCTGTCCAGCGCAGAGCAGCTCACGCACACAGAGGGAGCCCGCAGAGCTGTCAGAGACCACCGAGGATGAGGATTAGGATTAGCCGCCCAGCAGCTACAGCAACACGGAGGAGCAGCGCCGCCGCTTCCCCCTCGCCACCAGCGCCTCCAACAGCCTCGTCCCGCCCGGGGAGGAGCGTTCGCTCCTAAAAATAAACCCTCACCCCAAGTAACCCCCCTTCCCCGCTCTGCCCGCACCCCGCATCCTCGGCGCCAGGCGGGAGACCGGGGAGCGGCGAAGGGAAGCGTTGCCTGCCCGAAGCGACCCCCGCCCGCAGCCCTCTCGG
>VYZQ01012486.1:50472-62771 GCA_013400655.1 Mystacornis crossleyi | reverse complement strand
CAGTCCTGAGCAGTCTGCTCTTTCTAACATTGCTTTGAGTGTATATTGTACTACATGATCTCCAAGGAGTCACTTCCAACATCAGCTATTCTACAATTCTGTGCAATTATAAGCTATTACTATTAAAAAAAACCCTAAGGATATGCAAATGGCATCATTAATTCTGCTTAAAAGTGCTTTTTAAAGAAAGAAGATATGGTTAAAGAAATGTCACAGTAAACTGATTCCCAAATATGCAGATTCATTGCTGGTGCAGTGCCAAAATATATTTCATTTTGTTGCAAGATAATTTGCCTGAGTTTCCAGAATGCTTCTCAAACATAATATAGCACTCTCATGTAGAGGCAATTCACACAGGTATCAAATAACCACATAAGCTACAAGTCTGGCTGCCAATAGCTTACTTGAAACTGTTGGACCAGATAACTGGTCCAGAATTCCTTCTAGATGCAGAAGTATTTTCGGAGTTTTTTCTACCTCTCCCAAACATGCATGAAGCATTTTGCTTCCCCCTTTTCTTTCTTATTTCCCAAGAACACAAAGTCATGAGGAGCAACTGGCTGCAATGGTACCTCTGCTTTGCCAGGGCTTCAATCTAAATTATGTCACTCTTAGAAAAGAGGGACCCCAGGGGACCCGAGGTGTAAAATAAGACTCAAAACCCAGCACCCATTTCTCAAAACTTCTTTCCTTGGGTAGACTATTCACGTTCACACGATTTGCCCTGCCCAGTCAGAAGATAATGTCAAATATTCAGTTTTAACAGGAACAGGAAAGAACAGGTTGATAAGATGGTAGACAGAGGCTGAGACTTTATGTCCTGCTGCGTTTTTCTCGACCAAAGCAGTTTCCTCCCATTGCATTGTGCCCAGTAAAGAAATGCATCAGAAGTCAATGGATCATATGCAGAGTGTGCCATCAGGTGTCACATGGCTGAGGGGTGGGCTGCCGGTGGAACACACTGCGCTCACGTGCCTCTCAGAGGCTGTGTGCACAGATCTATCAGCCCAGCATTGCTTTCAGAAACTTAATTCCTTTACCATCCAACCTGGAGTTCACAATCAAAGGGTTAATTTCACATGGATAACAGGTTGAAGCTTTACACCCATTTCGCCACACTAGAAACACAGAATAGATATTCTCACGGCCACCGTCCTAGAAATGACCTACCTTTTACTCTCTGTACAGCCAGGAAAGCTATTTGTCTTTTTAAAGGTCCATGGTATTGGGATTTGGGCCCCATTTGTTACCCACTCTCCTAGTTCTTCTCATTAATGAGCTCTAATCAGCAGCTTTCCATTTTATAAAGTGTCACCCTCTAGTGCATTGTTTAAATTTATCTAAATTAAAATCTCACCCTATTTAAAATTTGCCTCTTGCTCTAAAATCTCTTGATCAATCATTCGGTAGCTTCAGTCTAGCCTCTACAAATTTGATCAATATGTGCTTCATTTTGTCTTCCAGATTGTTTAATAGAAACCTTAATTAGTGCTTTCATTAATTAATACCGGACCCAATACTGATTCAGAAATATCCCATTTGATAGCTCCCTCACCACTGGTGTTTCATTGTTAATTATCCTGACATTGTAAGCCCAGGCAATTCTGTACTCACGTTACAGGTTTATGAAGCCGAAAAGAGCTTTTTTCCTACAGAGTTCTTCCTCAAGGACTTCCCACACATAGCAACAAGAAGCCATGGTAGAGTTAGATAACAGAAATCCACTGTGTTTTAACTTGTCTACTAAACACATAATGTACTCCCGCTTATTAACTTAGTCTGAACAAAAAAAGTTCAACTAATTATTCACATATGTCTCAAAGGAGCATGAAAACTTCTTTTTCGCTGCACTGATGACTGTGGGTTAGTTTTAGGGTGCTGGACAGAGCAGTGGGGCTAGAAAGGCTGGGCTGAAGTTGACTGCTTGTGAACCTGGCAGCCAGCTGAGCTTTTTCTCACCTCTTTAATCCAAGGTTCAACTGATTACGTCACCACAGTGTAATCTGTCTAGCACAGTTAATCTTCCTATAGCACTATCCTCAAGTTTGCCTTCAAACACAGGAAAGTAGCCCATCCAAAAACCCACTAAGCTCCTAGCCAGCAGGAAATGCCTGAAGGGTGGAAGAAGGGGGCTTTTACTCGTTAGTTTTCCTTTCTTGCAGCCACACAGCTCTTTCAGCTCCCAAGAGGACTCATCTGAACAGTTTCCATATCTTACTCAGAAGAGCCCTAAGCAAAAGCACTTTCGCTGGAGGTTTGCCTAAGGTGCAGAACACTTCCAGTACAGTCCAGGTCCCAAACAAGTGCACTTATTAAAGGCATAGTCAGAGACACACAAGGTCAGATTACCGAGAAAACTCTCTCTTATTCAAGCACAAGTTTTACAGAAATTGCATCCTGGGCACCAAGGACTCGATACGCAGGTGTACTTAGGGATACGAGACTTGTACTTGCTAGGAGCCCCATAAGAGACTAGGAAAACAGGAAAGTCTTTCTCAAACTGATTCCAGCAATTCACCTTCACTTAGCATTAGCTTTTCAGAATATTTCCCTCGTAAGACTAGTGAAAGATAACATGGAAATCCAACATGCATTCAGCCAGACTTGGCATACAACTTTCTCCTTGAAATTAAGGAGTGTCTTCACCAAAGTGAAAGTAGCCCCTTTCTAGCAATTTTACTTTACTCCTCAAACTTGTTGCACAATTTATTCTGCTATATTTTCTTATGGCTTTATACCTATGCAAAACCTTTTTCCTTTCTAAATGTAGCTATCATTCTCAAGATAATTCAACAGTTGAGAAGTAAAAATAACTAACCTTTTTTCCCATCTTCTCATGGTCTGTAATTCTTTTCCTTTTCCAAAGGCCCTTCCAAATGTTCCCCTAGGAACATTTATCTTATATGACTACTACACACCACAGAGGAAAGGAAAAGGATTGCAATACTGGCTTTTATAGCGGCTCACCTTAGGTTCCCTTCCTCTCACTTAAAGCGACCTAGCCTAGCATATGATTTAAGGAGAGTAGTGCTAGGTAACTCTAGGTTTTTGCCTCTTGTCTCTGTGAAGATCTCAGATTTGAGGCGTGTAAGTTAAGCAAGCAAGGAGAGGAGATGGTGTGAGTGCATGAACTGTGCCTTATCCTACAGCAGAGAATGTGAATCCTGCCACTGCCAGGGTGTAAAGGATCTAATTGAAAGCATATATATAATTTGAAAGCTGGTGGAGAGTAAGGACCAATTGCTGAGGACCTGAAACTCCAGGTGCAATTAATAATTCAGCTGCTTGCATCTACCTGAAAAAACCCATACCCTACTTTATAAGAGATTCCATTTTAAAATAGCTATCTCTCGGGGCAGTTCATTTTTCTATTGATCAGATTAAAAGAAGAAAGTGTTGGAAACCTACATGCAACTAGAAGGAAAAATCAGCATGATAGTTTAGAATAAAAGCTTGCCCAACAGGCTCTGAATTTCATGTTTTAAATTGGAAAACATCTGACTTGAAGAATGATATTTGAAAGTAAGGAGACATTCGGAAAATGGATTCTGAAAAATTATGTCTGGTTTAGACTTTATCTGTTTAAATATCAAAGGACACTCTTCCTAGTAGCTACATGTCAATCTCTTCTTTCTGCCTTGTACACACTCCAGAAATTATTTTAGGATTGAATTATCTGTCAGTTTCGGATAGCCTGGATCTCTAGCGCAGAGGGTATACAGTCATTTTAAAGACATCAAGAAGAAGCTATTGCTCACATTATGCACAGATGATCAAAAAAGTGTGCCTAGAGAATAGGAGAGGGCTGTACTATTTTCTGTTTTACAAACTGAGGACGTGTCTAACTGAGAGCACCCATAGCCAGATTCATCATCATCTCACAGAAACCAGCTGCAGGAATGCAAAGACATGAGACAGACAATGGTCATGAATAGTCCTACAAAAGCTTTTATATGAAGAAGGACTGAAAAGATGCAAACTGTTTAGAGCTGACAGGAGACAGACAGGGAAATGAAAGTGTGGAAGAACAAGGTACAGCACATCTGAAACACAGGAAGGAAGTCTGTTTTTTAAATTGATTTTCTTTTGAATAAAATAGGAAGTGATTAAAATGTGGAATTTTTTTTCCTGCATGTCATCTCAGAGGTCAAATGTTACTCGGATTCAAAGGGAGATTGAACAAGTAAGTGTATAATAGGAACATTCATTAGAAAGGGTGCAGGCTGGGATATCAAACTGTATGCTTCAGGGCAAAGGTCCCTCATCAACTCTAAGGAATTAGACACCAGACTATTATAAGCAGTTATCCTGGCAGGCAGGGAAAGAATTGTTAATTCATTTATAATGCCTTCGACCTAAAACACAAGGGCAGGATATAGATGGAAAAGGGAAATAAAAACTGAATTAGTAAACATACAAATGAATCAACATGTAGTGACTTAGAAAGAAAATCCCCAACTTACTCCTTAGAAAAATGAAAGGTATTAAACATCAGTTAATCAGCCAGAGAGAAACAACGTGACATTCTGAGGTTAGGCCCAATGAGGTGGAACTGTGAAAAGGCAGAAAAAGTGATCCAAATATTTGAGTAAAAGACCATCACAGTTATAGAGAGGGTGAAACGGAAATGTGACATATTGAAGAGAAGAATAAATGGATTTTTTAATTAAAACAAAAATTATGATAAACCAAATCACAGAGCAACTGCAATATTAAATGTTTAAAAGTTTTGTTAATATAAGTTGATGGTTTACTAGGGAGGCAATTTGTCTGAATGATTTGCTGTATGTACAAGGTAACGCAGAAATGATCATTCCCCAACAGACTCAAACTTGTTAACAGGAAAGGGTGATGAAACCTGAATTATGTGTTTTGTGCACAGAAATGATAAATTTTCAGGGCTGTTTGACACTGGCTTCCTCTGCTGATAAATTCTCAAGGAAGGAAGGCAGGAAGAGAAAACCTGCAACCGATTTTCTGTCTCATGAGGCAAATTAGATGAACAGATTCCAGTTGCAAAGTTTGCTGTGTTAGTAACTTCCCTCAACTCTGAACACCACCTAAGTTGATAGACAATCTGTTGGTAGCTGAGTGATCTTCATTATCCTAGCTTATTACTGCAAGTGAGCCCTAAGCCATGTTTTAGCCCAGGCCATTTTATTACCTTTCTCTGTTTGAAATCAAAAGGACCCCCTGACAAACTTCTAGAAACCCCAGGCAAAACATGTCTCAGTCACTGGGTTGCAGTGTATTCTACGACCATCTTCATGAGCTGTTGAAACCAGGTGTAGCAATGTTCCCTGCCTCCTCCCTCTGAACTATCTCCTGTTAATGGCCCAACAATGCCTTGCCTCATGACTCACCATCCCACTGTGACATGCTCTTCCCAGGGAGAAGGAGCCAAGCATTCCCACCTGGATAAAGTCTGGGGTTTGGAATGGCACAAGCAGCCTTACCTACTGGATTGCCAGAGGACAAGAGCTACACAACCACCACTGGACTTTCCAAGGGGGACCAGACCTTTTTCTACAAGATCACCGCTTCAACAGAACCACTTCCAAGAGAACTGCAGCTATCATCTAACCGGACTGCTACCACCACCCTGCCTGGCAGGGTGTCAGGTCGTATCCTGACTCTGTCAGCTTAAACCAGTGTTGCTGTATTACTGCTTTGTTACATATATATATATTATAGTAAAAGAACTGTTATTCCTATTCCCCATATCTTTGCCTGAAAGCCCCTTAATTTCAAAATTATAACAATTTGGAGGGAAGGGGGTTGCATTCTTCCATTCCAAGGGAGGCTCCTGACTTCCTTAGCGGACACCTACCTTTCAAACCAAGACGGTCCCTTTACAATTATTACTGAAATTCCTTGAGCAGCCATGCCCATAAATACCCTTAACCTTTGTATTTAGCATGGTAACCTTCAACCTTATAAATTCTTGCAAGAGAATCTCTGTGAAGATGTAACTGAATTTTAAGATCATGGTGCTGTGTTATCAAGCATATGACTGTCAGATCTATGACTTTTTCTCTCAGTGTGTGGGACCACATGTGCTAGATTCACTTGACGAAAGGGAAGCACGGAGGGAGTGGGGTGTGTGACAGCTGGAGGGTGTGCCTATGCCCCACAGCTGAAGGTGCATAAAAACCAGAGGTTAACAAAACACCAACCTTTCATCACCTACAACAGATCACAGATTGGGTCAACAACCTGGTCATGGCACCCCAGGGTGGGCTACTGGTGTGGCACTGGACGCTGGCGTGGCACAGCAATGGAGTGAGCTCTCAAGGTGAGAGATGAGTAGCTGTGAGCCATGGGGAATCTGCGAGCTGGGAGGGCACGGCCCCACCAGCCAGGGCTCATCCCACTGCCCCCATGGAGCAGGGCAAGCTGAAAGATGACAGCCAGGCAGAGCAAGTCCATGGGTGATGAGGTAGCTCTGGGGTTAGGCTGGGAAGCCAATTCATGGGTCAGGGGCAGTCCATCAGAAGGGTCCACAGCCAAGCATGAGTATGGCCATGACACAGCTGCAATGTAGACTGGTTGGGACCCAAGGAGCCAGAGCGTGAGCTTAAAACCAGATGCTCAGTGAATGGCAGATGAGGAGAGACCTCACTGAGTCCTACCAACTCTTTCCCTAAGACCAGCAGCTGTGTCACAGGGCACTAGACTGGCCCTGAGCTCTGGCAGCCAAACCCCCAGGAGGGGTAGAGGGTGACCTCAGGGCCCTGACATGAAGTGAGAGACTGTCCTCACCCATTTCTGCCAAACAGAAGGAGTATTGTTGTCTTCTTATACCACAAGTTACAGTTCTGGAGCTTCTCTTTGCAGGTCTCACCGAGAGCCTGAAACGGTTCATAAGAGCAGCTGTACCAGGTCAGAGGACGTGTCCCCTGGGACCTGGTCTCTTGTCTTTGTTTGAAAGACAGGTATCTGCTAAGNCCTGGTTTCAACAGCTCATGAAGATGGTAATAGAATACACTGCAACCCAGGACACCCCTGCAAGGGCTTTTAGCAGATGCACACACAACTGACTTGAGAGCAGAGCAGGAACACAGCATTGCTTCCCCCAGGTACTTGCATCAGCTTCCAGCAATCTCCAGGTCACGGAGTTCCTGCATCAGGAGGGGTCTCTTTAGGTGTGGCAGCCCAGATTAATTATTTGTGCATGAATTTCTCGAATTCCTCTAAGAGCCCATATAAACTGCTGGTGCCTGCAGCATCCTGTAGCAATGAGCTCCCCTTCTTATCATTCCTCTGGCTGTCAAATTCCTTTATTAATCACTCTAAAAAGCAGAAACTATAAATTTGTGTAGCTAAATTACTGCTGAATTCTTACTGGTACCTGAGAACAGATCTTGATCTGGGGTAGCTCTAGAAGTATCAGTTGCTTTGAATGATTTGATACTACTGTGCTCACATGCAAATATAAAATTTGGGGCTTAGCAATATTAGGAAAATTACTCTTGGGAAAAAATGATACAGTGTGTTTCACTTACGTAAAATCTGGCAGCCAAAATGTTGAGCAGATTAAAAAAGGAAAGTAAGGGGCATGTTAGGAAAAAATTTATTGCATAGAGACACCTCCAGAGACTACAAGAGCAGAGCAATCACAGTGTCAGTGCCATTTATCACCGAGAGAAGACTCGGCGTTCCCACCGTAACCTTGTGTTTCTATGGAGAACGCCTTCTTTGGCTTTCTCCCCGTTTGGATCGATACAATACACCAAATATGCTCAAGTGCTCTTTCCAGACTCAGTCAAGGTTCCCTGATAGAGAAACAGTACACACTTTGTCAGTCAGAAAAGAAAATCACCTTACAGTCACTGCATTTGGGATACTCAGTGCAGCATATAACCGGGAAATGCTCACTAACTCTATGGATTATGGGGAAATTTTAAAAATAACACGGCAGAGCTGGGGCAGATCAAGACATCAGCAGAATGCTATCATCCACTGATGGTGTCAAACACAGGGACTTTTCCCCATGCCTCTGCAATGGGAATGTGCAATGGGATGAGGATGTTCTGCAATTATGCCTTAGTTGCATTGTCTTTTGATGTGCAGGAAATCTTGTAATACCAAGAAAAAATATTCAGGGATGGAGCATGAGAGCTTGTTGGCAAAGTTAGCTGGGAGTAAATGCCACAAGGCCCAGATTAAGGCGTCACATACTGCACATTCCCAGCCTACCCTGAGCTACTCAAAGCACCTTCAGGCTCTTGCTGCTCCCCAACAGCAGCTTATCTTGTAAGAGATGATAGCCACTTCCCTATCTGATGCAGAAAGCTTATGACAAGTCCTCTGCTGGCTTTAAAACACTGAAGAAAAAGGAAGCCTCCATTTTCCTTATGATTCCATTTCAGGTGTGCTCTGTCAAGAGTCGTCTCAAAGGCTTCCTGTACACAGAATGTTCCTCTTGAGCTTCTGAGCTGCTATGGTTTTTGAGTGGGAGAATGAAGAGTTGCATTTCATACTCTCAGGAGATCATTTCAAGACAGGGTTTCTAGTGGAGTTAGTGGTGTCACAACTGGAGTTAGCAGGGCATCTCACCCCTCTCTTTCCCCGTTTTTCTATTTAAAACCCATCTCAGCACACGGGTCACTCAATTTGCCTATAGATGCTTGCAGTGCATGTGTAAAACATTACTGTTCTCCTTCCATTTGCTTTTTTGTGGCATTCCATGAAATAACATGATGCCATTACCCTGGGATTTGCTACTGTTCTGTTTTGCTTCTCATATCTCTCTGTTCCAGAGTGCAGGAAGCTAACCTCCTGCTCTGTTGTCTCAATGCAATTTCCCTTATCACCTCCTGGGATAGCTTCTTCGTAAGCCTTGGACTCTGCTTTAAATAACAATCTTCACACTGACTTTACAAAAAGCCCACTGTACTCCCCGCTGTCAGTGCAATGATAGATTCTGTAAATAAATGTATTATGACACAAATCACAAAAAAAATTATTAACAGCGCCAGAAAATAGCATTTTTATAGACTGTCAATTAACCACCTGGGAAGCCTGCATATAGGAAACATCTGCATTTATTTTTACTGTATCAGAATATCATTCAACAGTACTGGATTATTTCACTCCCTTGATGAAATGAGTGCACAGAGTGCCTATTAATGGAAATAAAGTAAATGTACTGTGTGAGATAGAAGACTGTGTGGATAGAAACAAGCACTTTTGGGGAAAAGGAAAGCAGCGTTTGTATCTGGGGGTTTTTTGCCTGAGATAGAGTGTTTGTGCATACTTTATCTGATGTATTTGCAAGGAGCTGTCTACTTATGAGATATGAATCTCAGGCAGCTGGAAATACAGGCCAAATCTCACTCAAGGGTAAGAGGTTCTTTAAGTCCCTATACCCACTCAGTCCCATCATGGCCACTGCGATGAAATGAACATCGGTGTTCTGTAAAGTGGATTTTGTCACCACTGATTCATTGCATAGTGATGATGGAACAGTCATATATAAAAACTCTTCCTGCCCACTGCCCTAGGTTCCAGCTTTTAACTACGAAAGGTAACTGAGCTGCAAAATTACCTCATATATTTTTTCCAGTGGTGGACATGTACATACAGGTCACATGTAAGTGGAATAGAAGTAAATATACAGGTAACTTAAGGAGTCTTTACCACATGCATTTTCTGAGAAAAGCATGAAAACCAAGCCTTACTTCCATTCTTAGATCCAGCTGTGATCCTCTCTACCAAAAGCTGAAGGGACACTAGAGGGGAAAACAGGCATTTTACAAGAGAATGGTACATCTTACATCTTGGCTGCAAATAAAAGGCTTTACTTTGTACAGCTCCTGCATGTCTGCAGTGGCTGGACTCAATCTTAAAGGTCTTTTCCAACTTCAACAATTCTATGTAAACCTAGAGTACTTCCAATAATGTTGTGAGGGATGCCATTTATGAACATGACCATAAATTCACAGACAAACCCTTGTCACTCTTGCAATATTATTTTCTAGGCCACAAAACTCAAATAAAAAAGTAATTTACAATATGATCCTTTTTGTCCCTCAAAAGCGTATATATTTCCAGAACTGAAGAACTCCTCAGTACCTTTTAAGATTAAAAATGGCCAGAATTAACAACTATCAGCAGCACTCCCATGCTCTTTCAGACAAAGGACAATTCAAACATTCTACCCGACATAAAATTTACTCAAGAGCACAATTGTCCCACTGAGTCACTTTTGTCAGGTAAACACAGCAAACAAAGACTATCTTATAGTGCAATGTGTCATGAATAAACATCGTCAACAGAGCAATTTTGACTGAAATGAAAAACAGAAATTCCCAGGCACTAGAAAAATAATTTCCTAGGTAAATCATGGGCATATAGTCTCTACCATCAAGGAAGTCACTCTGAAATTACATTTCTACCTCTCCAGCATAAAATTCCAATTGTACTGAAAATAATGGAAATGCCCTTATCAATTTTATGAGGGAAGGTTTTCAACCCAGTCTTTTTAAAGGAATAGTGCCAGCAATTAGTCACAAACATCATTTACAAAGTTACAGCCTGTCTTTGGAGCTTGCAGACGGGTGGGAAGTGTTTTACTCTCACTTCACCTGCAACCCACAGGCTGTGATTCGGAATTTCCATCTGGAGCAGCTGAGCCGTTGATAGAAATTNGAAATGAGTTGCCTTCTAATTTCATACCAGATGATGGGATAAGGTCAGACCTCTTATCACTTGTGTAACTGCTCCGGAATTAGTCCATCTTCTCAAACTCTCTGACCAATTTAAAGCATTAACCTTCCACTAGGCAAGAGAAGGGATAGGCTGGGCAAACCAATTTCAGTATGTGTCACAGCAAGTTCCCCTGAGGGCTTTATCAGCTGTTTGTTAATGGTTGAGGAAAGGTTGATAAAAACAGCTGTGCAGAAAGATTAAATATATTTCCCATGCTGACATTCATAGTGACTCCGAGTTCACAAACACCTCATAAAGTGTTAGTTGTAAGGCAGCATGTATCAAAGCTGTTTTTTAAAGCAATTACACTTAATTTGTCAGTCAGAACCTTTCATCAGAAATAAAACAGGTAGAAGCAAATGAGAATCTATAGACAAATCCCTTGCCTCAAAATTTGCTTTTACAAACATTACACACAGCTGCTACAAGAAAGGTCACTGAAATAATGAAATTTGGATGAACGGGCTGCAGACAGCAGCAGTAAACATTTCTGTTTGCCCTGGTAGCTTAACAGTGTAAACAGAGCAAGGGAATGCAGGGGAAGGTTTTGTATCCCCACTCTTACTGCTCAGAAGTGATGGGTGCAAGTCGGGTGCCAAGGAACAACTGCTTGCAAGCGACGATCTATCAAAGAGCTGCAGAGCAAAAGGGTAGAAAGGACTCGTAGAAGTTTCCTAGTTGAGTGCTTCTCAACAGTTTTTCACCACTGTCTGATCATATCTTAGAATTTAAAATCCCATCATGTTAGTGAAATATACAGCCAGATACAAGCAAACAAATGAATAAAAGTGAGAGTATAAAAAATGAAAGCATGAATGATCCCATTTCAATGCACTTCTTCTTTAGTTATACAAGAAAACAATTGCGACAAAACAAGTAAGATAAATCTTTCTTTGCTTAAATTTTGGCTTGTTCTTCAACTAGTAAAGGCTGAGAAACATTGACATAGACTATTGCTGAGTCCTAAATTAGGTATGTGTTATTCCTCACTGTGCTTGTTCACTCTGTAGCCAAAGACTTTCAGGGATGGAAATTATCCATATATATATATGGAAATTTCTTCAGTGACACACAGACCAATCTAGTGGTCAGTTAAGCTGAGTAATCTGTTTGTCAAAATGTGCCCCCCGTGATTCATTCATCCTGCAATTTGTTAATAAAATGAAAATAAGAATGTTGTCAAGATTAACTGTGAAGTTCTCGGTTGCAGATATCTGGGTTTGAACAGAGGCTGGGAAGAAGCACAGTAAGAAAGGATTCCTCCTTCCCTTCTAACACAGTCCTGGTGCTTTGATTGAAGCATACAGTTAAATATAGATTGTATCAGGATAGTTTTGAAATATGTATTTGCTCGATTTGTGCCTATGAATATTAATTAATAATACTTTAACATGCTTCAGCACTAATGGAATCCTAAGTTTTTTTACTCAAAGTTTCTCTGTATATAGGTAATGACCAACTCTTACACTTCCTTTTGTTTAAAAAAGGAAGATAATCTTCTCTCAGGTTAGCTTACACAATAAGAAAGATAATCAAATAGCTAGCAATTAGGATAATTAAGAGGCAAATTATTAGATGTGAAAAAC
>VYZQ01012486.1:21986-37123 GCA_013400655.1 Mystacornis crossleyi | reverse complement strand
GAAAAAAAAAAAAAAAAAGCTGGCAGAAAAAGAACCAGGTATCTCAGCTGCAAAGAAGGCCAAACTGTGAGCTAGAAACAGATTGCCAAAGGAAGATACCCAAGCATGTCAGCCAAGTATTTATTTTGATTTATACTAATGCTTGGCCCAAAGCCCCAAACACTTTAAAATATACTATTTGAACAGTAGGAGTATGAGTGAAATTGCAACTTGAGCTTCAGATTAATTTTATAGCAACTTAAAATTATTGTCGACCTTTAAAGAGCAACTACTAATGGTTTGAATTTCTGAGACAAGTGAATAAGCTCTGAATGAGACATGAGAGGGAGACAGACAGAAATAAAATATACTTCAATAAACCAATACCAGTAGCTTTCCTGGTAAGAGTTTTTTGTTACTGAGACAAAGACGCTGCAGCTCTTGGCCTACAGCTCACCCAGGATGTATAGGTTTGCAGCAAGTTTCTGGCTGAATTTTTGCCTCTCTACAAGAATTCAAACTAGCTGGCAGTAGCAATTTCTGTCCTGAAATCCAATCTATAGCTCAAAGACACTGTCATGTTGTCATGGCTCAGTGAGACCCAAAAAGAATTTCACTGTTGTTTGCAAACAGATTGATATGGCTGAAAGTCATATATAAAAACTTCTGTGCTGGAGAAGATATAATTTAACACTCTTGGACCAAATTTTACCCCAATTATAGGCAACTGAGAACTTTGCAGTGAAGTCAGTGGAAACAAATCAGACCTCTTACTGTAGGCTGACAGACGAATAACAATCTACGGTAAATCACATAGCAGAGTGTGATTTACTCTGCATGCTAAAAAAATTATTTTTATATAGCTCTGTAATATCAGAGATTCTTCAGAAACAGAGGACCAGTGGATTAAGATGCATAAATGACAATGCATTAATATGAAAAGAGATCATTTGGTGAACACCCTCCTACTCCTGGATGCATTAGAGATGCATTTCTTGAAGCAGTGAACAGAAAACAGCATGAAGGAGTAAAGCCTGAAGTGGGGGAAAGGAAGCAGGAGAAGGAAGTTCTCCAAAGATTAATCTGCTATTATACTTTTAAGACCGCTTTGTTATCACCAGCTTAATTATAACTGGATTTGCCTTGCTTTTTCTTACTCTCTTGCTGTAGCCAGAACTGGCAGCGACATTGCAATCCTTGAAGTAAGTGCTGATAAAAGGAAAATCCACAGGGAAGCCCGGTGCGCTGCTTTCCAGGCGCTTTGCGTGCGAGGAGTGAAGCTGTGGTTAATTACCTGCCTCCAGCCACTCCTTAAAAGCTGAAGAGCTTTTCTTTGTACGGCTACAGTAGCCATGGCAGCTGCTCATTTATTAGTTGCAGCACACATTAGAGCAGGCTGAATAACAAGACTGTGTGCAAGGTGAAGATGGCAAATTTCTATTTTAAAAAAAGAGGCCAATAATGTCTTTACTGAGAGCAAGTAATGGAGGTGCCAGTCAAAACCCGAAACTGTCATGCATTTCCCCATTAGGGAAGAATGGCTAACAACTGAATATTGCACTGATGTATGTAATTATGTTCTAATCTGTCTAACTACCCCTGGCATCTGATAATAGATCCTTCACCAAAGATGGGCCCGAGTCCATCATTTTTCTCTCAAATTTGAAAAAACAAAATCTTTGACAATATTAGTTGTATTCAGACCAGGATTTAGAGCTAAACACAATCTGACTGCAGCAAGACAGAGACTCTAGCAGTGAATTTCCCTGATATTTTACTGTTTCAATGGGGAAGGGGTAAGAGTGGAGAAGAAAGGGCATTGTTTGATATCATAGTACAAACATTAGTGCTTCTGTCTCTACCAGAAAGCTGTCACTGAAAGAATAAGGTGCAACAGTTATTAATGCTGTATGTCCACATGAGGAGATCTTGAAGGGCAATGAGTCTATTCTCAGTCCTTCCTCCTGGGGACAAACCCAGTATCGCTGTGGTTGCTCTCACACACGGGCCTGGAGGGCAATAATACTCAGTTATGGGACTGACCATAACTATTTCACTGTCCTCTCTCCTGACATTCCCAGAACTAACACCACTGGCCAGCCCAGATATCCCCAGCCCTGCATCACCTCCCCAGATGTTGCCATTCCAATTCTTCTATCAGTTGTGTGCCAGGCAAGCTTGACACCTGAGTTTTCTCAGTAGGCTTTCTCCAAAGTGTACCTGTTTCCAAAGAGCTCACTCTCACATCATCATCTCCCTTGCAAGGGAGGAATCACTTTTAATTTCATCCAGATTTCACAGCAACTAGCACCTGCTAGCTGTTTTTTGCTGGGAAATGTAATGTTCAACCCCAGTTCTGTGCTATCTTTTGCCTCTACAATTTCAGCAAATGAGGACATACATTTGCAACATGATACTCAGCCTTTTCTCAGCAGATGCTTTGAACGGTCTCCTCCATGTCTTGATAAAATTATTTCCTACTGAGACAGGAACAAGTAGGCCATGGGAAACCAAAGCCCTGGAAATGGTGAGTTATAATTGTTTTGGGAAGGCATTCACTTTCCATTAAACCTGCTTATCTAAAACATGTTTCCAAAATGTGCTGGCCACTCTGTTACACCCTCCCAAATTTTCACCAGCACACTAAATAAACAGATGAAACACACAAACCTCTCAGCTTCCAGCAGAGGCCTGCTTCCTTGGGAACACTTGGCATTTCTGTGGGGTCACAGCCGAGACTGAGTCTGGATCTGGCAAAGAGCAGCTCGTTTAGCACAGGGCTGGTACCATTATTGAAGAACATGTTAAACTGTGCCAAGAGCACAGTTTGGGATTTGTACTCCGGATTTCAAAGGAAGACTAACTGGTCTCTGTATAAAATAAAATGAAATTAAATAAAAATTTAAAATCAAATAAAATAAACCAAACAAAATAATAATAAACAAAATGAAGGAAAATAAAATAGAATAAATTTAAAATTAAACTGAATTAATTTAATTAAATATATAAGGTGTTTGGCATTGGCGCTTAGGCTAAACTAAAACTAAAATACAGGACAATAAAAAGCATGAGGTGTTTGGCACTGGAGCTGACTTAGTCCAGTAAAAGATGACCATTAGCTGCCTTTTGGATAATACAGAAGAGCCATTTCTGAGACTCAGGCAGAGGAATCAAATGTAGGAAAGGGGAAATTTACACAGTTTAGTTTCTGAGATTAAAGAGTTACCCAAATTTCATTTGAAGCTCAAAACAGAGCAACATTTTCCTCAGTGAATTTCCACAGTTCTGTAAAAGGAAAGAAGCAAAGCATTCTTCCTGCTCCACTCTCCCTGCAGTGGGGTGGTTATGAGAACTATTCACAGCTTGCAGGTACGTTTAAGGTTTAGGTTTTTAAGGTGTGTAATGGAGCTCACCTCTACAATTTCCAGCTTTCTCTTTTTAATTCCCGAACTTAAAAGTCGCTGCAGACAGAAGAAAACTGCACCAGTATAATCTAACAGTGGGCATGTGTGCTAGTGCAGTTTAACTTACTGTGTGGCAGAGTT
Organism: Mystacornis crossleyi; assembly: GCA_013400655.1. Lineage (NCBI taxonomy): Eukaryota > Metazoa > Chordata > Aves > Passeriformes > Timaliidae > Mystacornis > Mystacornis crossleyi. Next base: position 33,599 of record VYZQ01012486.1, on the reverse strand, counting down.
ACTGAACTTGGTCTGAATGAAACATTAATAGAAGATTGTGTATGAAAGTATCACACATGACTGGATGCTTCTGAGTACACGGTGTGGGAGTGCAAGGGACTGACATCCACAACATAATGTGTTGGTGACTGAAATCAACTTTGTTTAAAATAAATACCATTTTCCCCTTCCATATGGTCTCTTGCTGAGTTTTGTGAAATTAATTTTGTACATGCTGCTTTGGTAGAAGGATCCAGGAGCAAGTAATTCTCATTCCAAAACAATTAGCACATGACTAGGGAACAAATCTGTCAGTACATCAGCCTGGAGACTAAACTTGAGGCAGTTCTTCTGCCTTAGGTACTTTTAAAGAAAGTATTCTATGAACCATTTCTCTCACCCATTTCAGTCCCTGGGATCACTGCCATATTGCAAGCAGTGAAGTCTTGCTAAATCAGCAGGACAGACTGTCACAAATTATGATAGCACAGAATGGTGCTGCAGAATGTTTTAAAATGTACACATATCTTAATCAGGGGAGATACGGACAGATCTTTAATCCTTTTGCAAATTAGTTATTTTAAAAGCACACCATTCCTAGAAAGTCAACTGACATATTAATGAGCCATTTTTGAAGCAAAAAATTGCCCAAAATGCTGGCATAGAGATTCATAAGAAATTAAAACCTTCTAAGCCCTTTTCAGTAAAATATACAAATTTGAGCATTTCAGAAGCTTTGTTCTTATTCCAAGATGCATAAGATTAAAGATTCATTAAATCTCCTTTCTTGTTTCAAGGCAGTTTTGGTTTCACACAACATAAATATTTCCACAAGCCCTGGAATGAGTGAATAGGGATAAATTCTTTGTACTGGGGCAAGAGCATTAGAGATCCATAGGACACACCACTGAGCCAAATCAGTTTCCAGGCAATTTCCAGTCCTCACCCATGACTTAAAGGAGACTTCTGATATGACAATGCTTTTTGCTTTTCTGTTTCTAAGCTCAGCTCTGCAGAAGCAGCAGAGTTCTGACATTTTCAAGAAATGATGAAAGGCACTGTATTTGCATAGACACCCAAGGACGTTTGCTTTAGAAGGGAAACAGATTTGGGAGACAAGGAAAAAGATGACAATGTATTCAGCAGCTTATATAATTTCTGTTAACTTCAGCATGATCAACACCTAAAACTAAGTGTCTATTTTTACTTCATGTATGCTTCTGAAGAAATGCTGACCAAAAATGCCACAGTGAAATTATAAGTTTTCCTTTCTATTTGTTTTTGACTTGGAGGAGCACCTAAACAGTGTATGACTTAGGAAGTGGAGGAGTTGAAAGTGGAGAGCATATACACACCTCACTCTTTTTTTCCATTTTATTGCTCTGAAGCCACAAATGCACCTTGTTAATTCGCTGCAGCCAGTTTAGCTTAGCTCCAATTACAGAGCATGAAAATGTGCTGTTGTGTCTCTCTCGGCACCTGTGCCCACACACGCTGTACACCTGGCTGTGTACTGCAGAGGCTGTCACCCTGACACAGGTGGCTGAAAAACTGGCTTGAAGCATGACTCCAGCCCATCACAACCGCATGCACAGGCAATAAATATGTCTTAGCTCGGAGACAGCAGCTAACGGCTCAGCTCCGAGCAAAGTCTGCCTCTGGCAGCTACAAAGAACCCTGGCTATGAAAAAGCCCTAGCCTCTTTTGGAAACCGAACGTACCTCCTATGATCAAAGGCTGGAGAGCACAGCTAAGCTGCAGGGGCTGACAGGTGCAACTGAGAAAACCTTTCTGCTTTAAATCCATTTACTTTTTCCATTAGAGAGAACAACACCTCTGTAACTGTTTTGCAGACAAGTCCATGGAGATTTTCCAATTACCCTTTTAGTAACTTACACGACAATCAACATCCATCTTAGCCAGACTTTTAGCAGCCACTCAGTTTTCTCCTTACACAGCTTTCTCCATAACATGTTATGCCCTAAAATGAGGGAATTAAGTTTTAGGTGATTAGGGAGGACCATAACAGGGTACCATTAGCATACTGTCTGTTTCAAAGTCAAAAAGGAAGCACAGTAGTAACCACTCCACATTCCCTTCCCTACGCACTATGATAGGAGCTAAACAGTGCTGTTTACAGTGTTACAACTTGAAGCCAACCTGCCAAGCTTCTAGCAGAGCAGAAAACTGAGTTATTTGCCTTTTCTTCCAAATTCCCCTGGGCAGCACTTGATGCCTACCCTGCTTGCCCTCCAGGTAAAGGTATTGTGAATGGAAGTTATGTCCAGATCATGGGATTCCAAAGGGAAAAAATGGCATGACAGTTATGACCCTAGAAGGAACTGTGCCTAGGCAGCAGTCTAATGCCAGAAGGTTCCCTATTTCTCACTCTCGTCACCCTGATCCTAGTCCTAACCATAACCCTAGGCCTGGGCTAAGATTTCTGCCCTGGGATAGGCTAACTCTCCAGGTGTCCATTACTGATGTAAGAGTCCTGCTGGCAAGAAACCCTCACTAGCACAACCCAAACCACTTTGAAGACTGCATGATTAAGTGACCTCACACATGGCTGGTGGCTATCTTGTATTCAGGAAAGTTTTGAGTATACAGGCACTGGTCTATGAGACCCAAATATCACATCTTTAGTAATGCATCACAGGTAGCAAAGAAAGAACATGGCAAAGAGAAAAGACAAAGAGAAGAATGAACAAACTCTGCCCTGGGCTTCTCCTTGCTCTCAAACACTTTCAGATTAAACTGTGAGAAAGGCAATGATTTGGCTTGCCACGAAAAGCCTTTTTCCTCCTCTTTCAGATATATCAAACCCTGTCAGGACAGACCGAGTAGTGAAGTCACCTGAAAAAGCCTTCCTCCTACAGGCACCCAGTGCTAAGCACCAGTAGGAAGCCTGGCAGCTATTCTCCTGTTTGCTGAGAGAAGGTCCTGACTGATGCTTCTGAGGCCCGTTCCACCAGCACCCCCCATCTCCTGCAGGCACCTTCCGACCCGCACTGCTTGAGCTGGCTCAGCACCAGGCTCACAGGAGACGCTGCATCCCCACAGCTCTTCCTTAACGTGGCTAAACAAATGGACAAAAACAACTTAAAGCCGGCCTCAACACATGACTTATACGCTACCGCCCTATCCTCTTCCCATTGCAGAGCACAGAACAAGAAGAAATCCTTCCAGAGAACGGAGCCAGAGGGGGGAAAAAAAGAAAGTTTCATCATGAGGCCACGAGAGCAGGTCGCGGGAAGAGCCGGAATGGTGTCACCGCGCAAGCACCACCGCGGATTCTCGGGGACAGCCCGGGAGCCGCCGGCCGGGCGCAGGATGTGAGCTCACGGCGCCGCCCCTTCCCCGCCCGCCCCGCGGTGCCGGTTCCGCCGCCCCGAGTCCCGCCTCGCTCCCTCTCGCCGCCTCCGGGGCCGGGGGTCCCGGCTCCGCCTGCCCGGGCAGCGGGGCGGACCCGGGGCTGCGTGAGATCCGCGCTGTGTTTGTCCGCAGGCAGACGCGGGAGAGCCCCGGCGCGGTGCCTGCGGCCGGAGGAGGTGCCGCCATGGGGAACCAGCTGGCTGGCATCGCCCCCTCGCAGATCCTCTCGGTGGACAGCTACTTCTCGGACATCCACGACTTCGAGTACGACAAGAGCCTGGGCAGCACCCGCTTCTTCAAGGTGGCCCGAGCCAAGCACCGAGAGGGGCTGGTGGTCGTGAAGGTGTTTGCCATTCAGGATCCGACCTTACCCCTGACCAGCTACAAGCAGGAGCTGGAGGAGCTGAAGATAAGGTTACACTCGGCCCAGAACTGCCTCCCCTTCCAGAAAGCCACCCTGTCCGAGAAGGCTGCCATGCTTTTCAGACAGTACGTACGGGACAACCTTTATGACCGAATTAGTACCAGGCCATTCCTGAACAACATTGAGAAAAGGTGGATTGCTTTCCAGATTCTCACTGCGGTGGACCAAGCGCACAAATCTGGAGTCCGCCACGGGGATATTAAAACAGAGAACATCATGGTGACCAGCTGGAACTGGGTTCTTCTAACTGACTTTGCCAGTTTTAAACCAACTTACCTTCCTGAAGACAATCCCGCTGACTTCAATTATTTCTTTGACACATCACGGAGGAGAACGTGTTACATCGCTCCCGAGCGCTTTGTCGATGGCAGCATGTTTGCCACGGAGCTGGAAAACATGCGGGACCCTTCAACTCCTTTGGTAGACTTGGCAAATAGTAATCAGCGCACGAGAGGGGAGTTAAAACGTGCAATGGATATCTTTTCTGCAGGTACTTGGACCTATCAGGAGAGACCTGTGTGTTGTTTCTGACTGTAATGCAGTGCAGAAGAGCTTGATTGGGTTTTTTGGGGCTTTTTTTTTTTTTTTAACAGCAGTCTTGACGATCAGCATGTTAAAAAAGTTGCTTATTTTAAGCAAAAGACCCAAACCTTTTTCATTCACAAAAAAATAACTGACACAACCCTGTAGGCTACGTAATTTATGTATGTCACTATTATCTGAGGAGGGAAATCACAAACTATTCTGTTATGGTTCAACTCTGCTCTAGGAAAGAGGTGATTCTGGAAGGCACAGACCATCATCTTTTTATGACAGAGAAGCATCTGCCTCATGGGGCCTGAGAGGGGGAACCAGTCAGTGGTCCAGTTCTGGGGGTACTGAGAGAGCTTTCAGGGTAATTTGGCAATATTGGCTTTAGAAGCCCATTCTCATTCCCTTTTCCCCAGAGGCAGGAGTGGGAGTGTCGTAGTCCCACTCGCAAATACTTGTTAAGAGTTCGACTGTGGGAGGCTGAGTCTTGGCCTTATCTTGGGCAGTTTGAAAGCCACGAGTTTAGCCCTTGTTTTTTGGGGATTTTTTTCTCCCTTAAGGAGATTGAAAATATGAATTTAAAGGAAATGGTTACATCATTTTACAAGTTGCTGTTATGGCCAAACTTTCAAGACATTCCACTAGTAAAGCAGACTAGTGGGAGCAAACTGCAGGAGTGGGTTCTTTGAAGAGGGACTTGTGTCATGTACACAACACAGGGGTCTGTGTTTGGCAGTCATGTGTGAGTGAATATATGCTGTCCCCTAGCATCAGCTGCGAGAGCAGAAGTTATTTCTTTACCTTCTGTAAAAGGGCTGCTTAATTTTGACCTACTGCCCAATCTCTGCTGACTTACCACACTCTTCTTCCACATGACAGTGATGTGGGTTCCTTTTCTAGTGATGGATTTTCCAGCTGGCAGGTGGCTGAAGTCACTGCCTCATGTTTCCTAGTTGAAAACTCCTCTGCTGTTGACATGCTTGAAGTAAATTACTTGGGACATATTTCAGGCCTCAAGTATAAAAGCCACGTTTTGGAGCTTGAGATGTTATCTCCTTTCTACAAATTAATTTGGCAACTTGTTTGCCTTATTTTTAATCAAGCAAAGAGTTGTTTAGGGTTTGTTCTTGTCTGCATATATAGAAAACAAAGTTAAACCATCTGTTTATAATCCTCTGACATCTTTGACTTTTTGTTTGTTTGTTTCTCAGGTTGTGTAATAGCAGAGCTTTTCACAGAAGGTGTACCCTTGTTTGATTTATCCCAGCTTTTGGCTTACAGAAATGGCCTCTTTTCCCCTGATCAAGTCCTAAACAAAATTGAAGACCGCAGTATCAGAGAACTGGTAAGGATGGACTACAGAATTAGAACCATCTGTGTGTTCTGTCTGTAGTTTATTTCACCTGCTTCGGTGACAGATTGCTTATTGGTTGGGTTTGGGTTTTGATGTTTTTGTGTTGCAAATGTCTAAACCTTTAATCTTTCTCTCCCGCTCCCTCCTACTTCTGCCTTTCTCAAGGTTACTCAGATGATCCACCGAGAGCCAGATAAACGTTTAGCAGCAGAAGATTATTTGAAACAGCAACGTAACAATGCATTTCCTGAAATATTTTACACTTTCCTTCAGCCTTACATGGCCCAGTTTGCCAAGGAAACGTTTGTGTCAGCAGATGAGCGTATATTGGTCATACGTAAAGATCTGGACAACATCATTCACAATCTCTGTGGGCACGATCGCACAGAGAAGGCCGAGGGAGAGACAAAAGAGAATGGGCTGGTTATTCTAGTGTCTGTGATAACTTCCTGTTTACAGACTCTCAAATACTGTGATTCAAAACTGGCTGCTTTGGAGCTGATTCTTCATTTAGCACCAAGATTAAGTGTAGAGATTCTTCTGGATCGTATTACTCCTTATCTGTTACATTTCAGCAACGACTCTGTGCCCAGGGTGAGGGCAGAATCTGTGAGGACACTAACTAAAGTTCTTGCTCTCGTCAAAGAGGTGCCACGCAATGATATTAACATTTACCCAGAATACATTCTGCCAGGCATTGCACACTTGGCCCAGGATGAAGCCACCATCGTCAGACTTGCATATGCTGGTAAGAGGACATCCAGTCAAAACTCCAAATCTTGAGCTTTTCTGTGTTCTCTTATTTGCTTCTGTCAGTAGAACTCACCGAAGTCTCAGAAGTGACTGCAGGTAATGACACCTGTACTCACATTTCATTAGCTCTGATTGTTTACCTAAAATGGCCTGGTGGAACTGAATAAATACAAAACCAACTTAAAGCATCAGTGTGTTGCTGGGCTGCAGAGTTGTTTTCCCACAAAATGAAATTTGATATGCAGGGGCTGAAATTAGATTATTTGCTGTGTAATAGACTGGCTTACACTGAAACAGATGTTTTCTTTTGATGTTATTCAGATATATGAGGTCTGCATGGCTCAGAAAGAAGCTTTGTAGTCATGCCCATGTTTGCTATTTACTATGTACCCTTATTTGCTATGACTAGCACATTCTCAGGTGTGTTGTTTTAGTTTTGGGTTTGGGGATTTTTAAGTTATAAATTTAGTTTTCAGTTGAAAATATCAAGTGATGTTTTTCTTTTGTTTATTAAGTAAACTGATAAAACTAGTTATTGAAAACTTTGTATACTTAATGAATAGAACCAATTGCTTGTGGTCACCATGATCAATTTAAATTTCAAATACACTGATGTATTTGAAGGTAGTCTAACTAAGTTAGCTTCTATTACTATGGTACACTTTTGTAAGTGGTCAGACTGGTGACTTAAGAGGATTTGGTCTGGGTTGTGGACAGGCTCCATTGGCACGTTGCTTTTGTTTTGGATGACACTCAGAACGGCTGCTGAAGTGGGACTTCTGCCTTGATGTTATTGTTCCTGTGCCAGCAGTGGCCTGACCCATATAATGCAGCCTGAGTTGCTTCAGCAGCTTCCAAATGGTGCAGAACGGTGCCAAATCGTCTGGATAGACACCCTGACAAATGTTCTAAAAGTGGATTCCAGGGTAACAAGTTGTTATTCCCTAGGATTCGTGTCCTGGTGTGGTGGTTTGTTGTTATTTTGTTGCAGTGCACTGTGTCAATGTCAGTTAATTCTGGCTATTGGCCTTTATATTCTATCAAGTTATTTAGTCCCTAAACCGAGATTTAGGCATTTAGGGGTAGTTCTAGGAGTGTTAAATTAGTCTTTGTTACACCTAATATCATTAGGTTTTTCCCTCTTGTTTACATGACAAAAGTACTGTGTAATTTGATGTACTTGGTAGCTTTGCTGGGAGTCAACAGAAGTGGGTTGATCAGAGCACGCTGTGTAATTTCAGTCCTGTTTGCCCATCAAGACTGGTGTTGTCAGTGACTATAATCTCTCTTCAGTGGGATCATCAGTCTGATGGAAATTGGCAAAGTAGAACAATTCTTAACCAAAATGTTTTCCATTGCAGAAAACATAGCGTTGTTGGCAGAAACAGCTCTGAGATTTCTGGAGTTAGTACAGCTGAAAAATCTGAATATGGAAAATGAACCAAATGGTGAAGAAATGGATGAAACATCTCACCCTAGTGATAACTATGACACAGGTAATGTCACTTTTTGCCTGCTTATAGTAGCAAATCATGGGCCAGAGCTCCTAGGTAGCACTGATCTATCTCATCTCTCAAAGCTTAGCCTTCCTATGAAATGGGAAGAATGCTTTGCCTTGACCAATATCAAAGTATGTGCGTTACAGCTTCATGCAGAGACAGACACCTCTGCTCTGAATGTTGTGAGAGACAAAAAAGTGTATAAATGAGCATTTTCTTCTCCAGAGACCCTCAAGGTATTTGACTGTGATGCTGGCTGCCTGGTCGCATGTCCAGCTTCACTTCCAGCTTGTCTTATAAACAAGTCAGCTGCAAAAACACTCCTGTGTTCCAAATACTGCTTCTGTTGGTGTGGGAAGCAGCGTCAGCTTTGGAAAACCTGTCATATTCTAGCATAGTCATAGTGCTGTATTTTTTAGTCATTCTTCCTTTTCTGTCCCTATGCCTCACAATTCTTTTTGCCTGGCAAAACTGTGTGGATGCCATTTAGCAGTAACATTACTGTAACTTTGTATTATAACTAGCACAGAGAATGAGTTAAAATCCTAAGGATGGGTTTTCATTACCTTTCTCTTCAGCAAGACACATGGTAATAAGTGACGTGTGTGTCATCTCCAGTGCCTTTTAGTGTTGCATAAATTCCCAGAAGAATGCTGGGCAAGTCTTCTAAACTGGGAAGAGTTTGTGGTTAAAAGCTGTTATTTCTCTCCTGGGCTAAGTAGATCCATCTGTGACTAATCAGAGCTGGTAAACATCCTGCACATATTCCATTTGGGGAAAAGGCAATTATCTCTTAACTTCAAAATAAAGCAGCAACAAACCTACTAAAACCAAATATAAAAGATCTCTTCAAGTTCCTTCACATAAGCCGTGGGATGCTCTGAATTGCTGAGGAGTGAGAGAGGAAGCTCCATCGTATGGGCTGTATTTCTAAGAAACACTGTCCCCTATCCCTTGAGATAGCTTGGGCATGAAGGAAGTAACACAAGGAAGAAAGAAGCTTGAGTAGTTCTGTTCTTTTCACCCTTTCAGAAACCAAGCATGAGAAATTTGAACCCAGAAGGCAGATTCTTTATGTGACTGATAGAGACAGGGTCATGATAGAAAGCAAATTAGCTGGACTTCTGACTGCAAGGAAATGGTAATCATCCCTCAAAACTGGTGCAGCCGTAGCTGAAATTTTTGTGTTACTTGTTTGAGATCCTGCCCTGTACAGTTTTCAGTAATAGCCAGTGCATTAACAATCTGCTATTTCCATTTAATAGAAATATTGTTTTAATTGTGTCATGAAATAGAAGCCATAGGCAAGGTCATCTTCAAACTTCTCATCAGTATTGTTAGGGTAACTGCAGAAATTTAATGAAATTGGAAGCACTCACTTTTTCAAGTGTTCTTATATTCCTCTCTATATGCTTAATGAAGTGAATCTATCTGCGTAACTAAAAACCTACTCTTGATCTGTTGTCAGTTCACAGATTTTGAAACTCATAGTCAAATAAACATATCAAATCAAAATTGCCTCAAAGCATTTTGTTTACTGTGGTAACATTGCTGCTGACTCATTCTGATGCTTCTTCACATTTGCATATCATCTATATGTATAAAATTAGCAGAATCATCTTAGTGGAAGTTGCAACAAGTTTAGAATAAATTGATCTGGGTAAAAATGTCTCACATTTCTCTACTCTTTGGCTTTGTCACCACCTCATGCTTAGCCTGAAGTCTTTGGTAAGCCCTTGTTGGACCTGTTTAGGTTCTGTTGCATTGCCCATCTTACCGAATCTGGTGTTCTTCAGGATGACCAGTCACTGTAACTCCTTTAGCAGCAGGTGGTACACATGCACATGCTGTTTCTCTTCAGCCACAGTGTTCATCCTGTTGTCCCTTGCAGAGTTGCAAGCCTTGCATGAAATGGTCCAGCAGAAAGTTGTGACTTTGCTAAGTGACCCAGAGAATATTGTGAAACAAACACTGATGGAAAATGGAATAACACGTCTGTGTGTCTTCTTTGGACGTCAAAAAGCCAATGATGTTCTTCTGTCTCATATGATCACTTTCTTAAATGACAAGAATGACTGGCATCTTCGAGGCGCTTTCTTTGACAGCATTGTTGGTAAGTGTTTGGTTTCAGCCAAACAGTGGAAAGAAAATAAGGTAAATAAATTAACAGTTTCCAGAATATGAAAAAATAAGTCGTATAAAAGTTCTTTCTTATAAAGATTTATAGAATTTATAACAAAAGACTTTTCTGAATTATTGGGCGGAAATATTTTTTTAGGGAATGAAGATGAAACAATGTAGATACAAATATTTAATACAAATGAGCCTGAGGCATTCAAGTCTAGGGTAGGTTAACATTAAAAAATTGGAATTTAAATGCCTTTTTTTTTCTTTGAGTCTCTGCTACAGCCACTAACTTAAAAAGCTAAATTATAGTAAGTGAATACTAGGATTTCTGCAAGCTCTATCGTAGATGCATCACTTCACATGTCTACGTGGCCCCATTAACTTCAGTAAATCTGTTCATATGATGAAAACTATGCATTGGTATATACTAAAGTTATAACTGGAAAAGTTTCTTTAGTGCCTTAAAACCTCACCTGAAGATTCCTGTCACTTCAGAAAATGTCGTAACAATTTAAAAAATCTTGCCAGTAATGACATCAGCTGTGAAGTATATCTAACACTCCATGTATGTTGGAAATTATTCCACATGACTGTTGCTGAGAGTCAGTGCTCAGGATGTCTGGGCCAAGAAAACTTTCCCAGTTGCCATACCTGAGGGCAAAAATGGTACTTCAGGTGCATGGCAAGAAAAACAGTCACGATCAAACTTCCAAGTAGGGCCATTATGGTAACTACACATTCCATTGTGACTGGAAGCCACAAAATGCTGGTCTGGCAAACTGCCAAGAGGTGATGTTTCTAACTTGGCTGAAATTGTTTAGAAGGAGCAGTGGAGTAGCCAAAGCACAGATCAGAGTGTCCTGGCTTCTTGCAAAGACATAGCGAGAGATGTGAGGCAATTAAGTGTAAAAGTGAAGACATGTAACCTATATTTTTAACTCCTCTCCCAGTATCTGTTCAAAACATCCACAGAAGGATTCAGATAAAGTTCTAAATTGTATTTTTATTTTACTTCAAGCTTTTGCACATCTTCAAAACTGAGCCCTCTAACTGGTATTTAAGTAAGGGCAGGCAGTGCTGCCTGTGGCTGTGAGCAGATGCCCTTCAGTAACCGTGGCACTGAGGGGATTTCTCTTACCTGAGCTATTTTTCTCTTCTTCCTCGCTTCCTTTTAGCAACTGGTTGCAAAGCTCAGCATTAAGACATGAACAAGTATATTGATTATTACCTTATTAGATTAGAAGTGATAAAGTTATTTTATGTTTACTCCCAATTCTGATGGAAAGACATAGTTTTCTGATGTTTATCAGTTTGCTTTGGATTTTTATGTGTTCTCTTTATGTTTCAGGTGTGGCTGCTTACGTTGGCTGGCAAAGCTCATCAATACTCAAACCTCTGCTTCAGCAAGGTCTCAGTGATGCTGAAGAATTTGTCATTTATAAAGCCCTCAATGCTCTTACTTGTATGTGCCAGCTGGGGCTCTTGCAAAAGCCCCATATTTATGAGTTTGCTTGTGATATTGGTAAGTTGGAATACTGGAGGATACCCTGTTTTCCTAGTAAAGAAAAGAA
>VYZQ01012486.1:4772-18193 GCA_013400655.1 Mystacornis crossleyi | reverse complement strand
GCACAGTATTTGAATATTGCTGATGTCTACTGCAAGCTAATGCCATACCTCCATCCTTTTATCACACAACCAATAATACAGGTAATACTTCAAATAATATTAATGGGAATGTATCTTGTCTAGCCATGGTTCTTAAGTTTGTCTTGGCCATGGTCCTGGCTATAAGAATATTAGATTACTTTTTTTTTTCAGTTAAGATTACAGGCAATTATAGATTTTTGATCTCTGCTGGCAGATTGATAGAATGGCCATTGCTTTCCATGTTTTAAAGACTGTTGTCTCAAATTCATTGCAAAATACAAAACCTCTTACAAAGCCTAAAATCAACATATATGTTTTTGGTTCAAGCCTTTTCTGTCTTGTTTATAGTCAAACTCTAGCAACATTGTGCTAGTTTATAGGAGTCTAAAAGGCATGAAAAGTTGGCCGTGAAACAAGTGGGTTTATGTTTTGTGCTTTCATCTACAAGACCAGTCTGTTAGGTAGTGATTACTGTGCTTGTGATTTCACCAGCACCACTCCTGTGTTTCAGTGGTTTGCCAAGGGTCAGGGCACAGTGCTCAGCATGAATGAATGAAGCCACTTCTTATCAGTGCATGTCCAGGAATGACCTGCATGATGCTGGTAATAGGATCATATAGGCATCTTTGCATACAATTTCAGGAGCTGTAAACTGCACCTCTTGGGTGTTTAAATAGATAAGAAATAGTTGCCATATTTATATTGAGAAATTCATCCTGTGTTTAATATTTTGTTGTAAACCTTGCAGATGGGAACCTCATTATAATAACATTTTTCCTTGTTCTAGAATAACAGTTTTCCTTGTGTACGTGTTCTTTTTGCTGTGTTTTAGGCATTGATTGACAAATTTGTCTCACTCACTTCCTGCTTCATTTTAGTGTATAAATCTTTTCTTTGCTATGCAACACTATATTTAGCAAGAAAGTACTGGGTGACATTAAGTTGGATTGTAATAAAGTCCTTACTCTCGTTTAGTTGTTTTTCATATAGACACCAAGCTATGAGAATGACTTTATAGGAAAGAGGGAAAGAGAATGGAGAAAGTCTGATATGACCAAGGCAGATCTTATTTTCAAGAAAGGAGAGAAGTTGAATCTAGATGGTTTGTACAATTTATGTGGATGTCATCATGTTGACTGGTCTGTTGTTTTGAATTGCAGGTAGACAAAGAAATAGTCCTGTTAAGTGTACTCAAGGAGCCTGTCAGCCGTTCCATATTTGATTATGTCTTAAGATCAAAGGATATCACAAGCCTCTTCCGACACCTTCACTTGCGTCAAAAGAAGAGAAGTGGAGCTCTCTCTGAGTGCCCGCCCCCAGAGGACCCTGCCATTGCACAGCTGTTGAAGAAGCTTCTTTCACAAGTAATTGGGTTTTATTTGTACTTTAAAAGTCAGGCTTGGGACTCGTGAGCTCTGTACACCTCCACAAACCCTGACCTTGCAGTTGCTGCTGTGAGGGACTCCCAGTCTGAGGTTCTGATCTGCAAGCCATTAACTTCACTGATTTCAATATATGCTTGTGGGACAACTTGTTCAGACCTTAAAGATTTTTAAAAGATCTGCCAGATATAGAGAAATACAAATACAACCTAAGTCTTTAAAAACTGTCGGTAAGTTTCAAACTTCTGATGCATCTGTGATGTGGCAGCATTACAAAGCACTGCTGTGCATTGTGCTGGATAAAGGAGTATGTATTTGTCAAAGTGCTAGACATATGGTGCCAAAAGCAAATGGAGCTGGAAAGTCTTGAGGCTTATGTGTGAAGAAGGAAACATAAAGAATCATCCCCCAAAGTGAGAACTGAGAAGAGAAAGGACTGTGCCTGCGCACATTTTTTCCCTCCTATGGCTTGTGGGCTATAAGTGTGCTCTAGGTGGCAGCTAAGCAGATTGCACCAGATAGTGATCCAGCATTAAATTCTATTCTGCCCTTTCACTATTCCTAGCCCCATTCCTTAGGAGGAAAGATATTCTTACACTGCAGCAGCTTACCTTACATTTTGAATGAGCAATGGACCGATACTTTGAATTCTGGGGATGTGCTCTCTCCTACCACTTCTGAGCCAGTCATTAATTTTACTGCTTCTTAAATCTTCATGCTTTGATGCATGTTATTGTTAAAAGTGAGTAATATTACCTTTTCTTTTATTCTGTAGGGGATGACTGAAGAGGAAGAAGACAAACTGTTAGCACTGAAGGACTTTATGTTAAAATCTAATAAAGCTAAAGCCAATATTGTGGATCAGAGCCACCTGCATGACAGCAGTCAGAAAGGGGTGATTGACTTGTCAGCTCTGGGAATAACTGGGAGACAAGTGGATCTTGTTAAAACAAAGCAGGAGTCTGATGACAAACGTGGTTAGTATATTTTGTGATCTATGTAGATGAAGCATAGCCTTTCTTTCAGGGCGATTTCAGAAAATCAGCCTACGTCACTACCACCATCCTAACTAAGTTTGCAATAGGAAAATTATTGCTTCTGTTTGAAATGTGAGGTGGTAGAATGTTCTCTGATCATTGAAAGATGAGGATTATTTTTTCCCCTGAGAATATTTTCAGTTATTTTGACTGCATGTGCAGTTGTTCATCTGGTTGTGACAAATAGGACTATGGTGACTCATGGCAACAGTGTAAATGTTGAAGGCTACAATTCTTCTCTCTCTTTTTCCTCTCGGCCAGTGCTAAACTCTTTAACTGTGAAAATCCTGGGTGTTTGCTTGAGGTAGCCTGAGAAGAAAACTGAAAACGCCTCAGGCTGGCTCTGAGGAGTTGCCAACTGTTGCTCACCCAAGTACACGCTTTTTGGCTCAAGGGTTCTTCAATGTTTCATCCATTCCCATTTTTACCTTTTTGCTTGCTTCTCTTTCAGCTCAAAAAACCTCTTTCATTTCCTTGTCCAGATTTGAAATCCACTTGCTGCCAACTATTCCAGTTTTCTGCATCCTCAAAATTCTTTACCAGACAGTTTGAGCTTCCTCTTTACTCTCTTAAGCTTGTAATTCCCTCCTCTATTACATCACTGGTAGTTTCTGTGATTTTACATATAAAAATACAGAAATATCTGTAAAGCCTATAGCTATTCCCGTCTTATTTCCAGAATTAAGCTAATTTGCATATAATTTTAAAAGAAAGCACAGAACTATAGGATTTTACATTTTTTTGCATTCTTGACTCAGGAGTCAACATGATTTAAAACTTAGTATATATGAAGTCTATATTTGAACTAATTTGTTTCACCCAAAGCTGTTACCTTCAAGTCTTCATGCCTTTAACTTTTCTTCACTGACTTTGTCCAAATTTGATTTGTCCCTTTTTTTTATGTTTATATTTTACAGTTCTAAGTGACTCTAAAGGAATACTGAAAATAAGTAAATTTCCTATTTAAAGAAATAACATACTTAAATCTACAGGTGATGTCGCAATTGTGATGGAAAACTGTATTTGACACTATCAATGATTTGCATACTGTGCTGTTACAAATTTATTCTTGATGTCCCTGCTCACTGCAGGGTGGTTGGACTAAATGACGTTTGAAGGTCTGTTCCAACCCAAACCCTTCCATGATTCTCTAAGAAAAATTTGTCATATGGTGGAGTCTAATCCTGCAGCCTTCTAGAGGTAAGCTTTCCCTCTAGTGAAATGATTTATTGCGTGAGTCAGCTGTAGGATTAAGAAGATGTGAACACACGTGGCAGGTGCTTTGTTTGGTTTCCCTCATAAATGCTTGTCAGCTGACCTCCACAACATGGCAGTAGGGTTTTCTCTGTACCTAAATAACAATCTAATGTAAACATTAGACTTCCACGTAGTCTGAAAGTAATGACAATCCTGAGTGAATATTGTCATGATAATGTTGGGTGGGGTTTCTTTTTCTTCTCCTCCCACCTTTTCCCTCCCTCCCTCCAAACTACTTATAGCTAGAAAGCATGTAAAGCAAGATTCAAATGTAAATGAAGAATGGAAAAGCATGTTTGGGTCCCTGGAACCAACAAACATCTCCCAGCCGATATCCAAAGGACATGGGCAAACTACAGATCCTGAAGCCATCCAAGCTGGGAAACCACTTCGTTCAGAGTCCTCAGCTGGCATTTGTGCCACTTTGTCATCCTCTCCTCAGGTATGCCTGAAAAATACTATGTTCTCATCTTAAACTGAAATGATTCAGGTGTTTTGTAGTCAAGTGCGACTATAGGGATGTGATGTTCTTGTTTTGTTTGGAGGTTGTTTGACACTGGCCATGCTATTGCCTGGTGTCTTCTTCAGCAGAGTTGCTGACTTTCAAGTTCTTATTTTTAAAATAGGAACTGAGAGAAGATTGAAGTAAGTTTAGTCTCTTGAACAGAAGAGCTTCACTAACAAATAGATGCTTTGCACAAAGAGATGGGGCTTTGTGGATTAGACAATTATTGCGTAAACTTTCCTGGCAGGGAAGACTTTTCCTCAAACTGCATGCCATAATACATGTTGTGAGGAAGAGATATTATTTTAACTTGGGAATCACAGCTGCATTTAGACATCCTGTACCTGTAATACTTAGTACTGGCTAGAGAAGAATGGGCTGGGGGCATCTCTTGGCACTGAACACTGTTTTCTGTTTGTGTTCTAGTTGGATATTAACTTCTGCTAGCTTTAAATGAGTGTGTCTACTCTGAGCTATGAGGGGAACACTTCACACTTTGGTTTTTAAAGCCCAGTGTAAACAAATTTGAGAGCTAACCTTTAATTCTGTTAGTCTTGAGAGCAATAACTGCCTCTGTAATAATCACATTGAGATGTGCACAGCATATTACAGTTTCTTTAGACAGAATACAGAACAGAGTAGGCAAACAGGATAGAATAAGAGAATGGTTAATCTTTTATATAAATAATAATTTTCACTATTTTTAATTGTCTTCATGCAAGCATGTTTTTTTAGCGCTAATTCATTGCTAATTGATCCAATAAGAAAGATTTTTCTGTTTTTATTCACTGTGCGTGACCCAGAAATCTTACCAGGGGGATTTATCTGTGTGTAAAATGTAAGATATGTATTTTTAAGGGCTGATTTCTTACAGGCATCTGATGGAGCCGTTGTCCAGCCCAGGAAACCGACCCTGCAGGCCCTGAGCAGCACGGCGTCCCCGTCCGCACACCAGCTGCGCATCACTACCTGCAAAACTGAGCTGCAGCAGCTGATCCAGCAGAAGAGAGAGCAGTGTAATGCAGAGAGACTTGCCAAACAGATGATGGAGAATGCTGAGTGGGAGAGCAAGCCCCCACCTCCAGGTACAGCACAGGCCACTGAGGTTATTAGATAAAAAATTATATAAATATATAATTTGAGTCAAGATATCATCCTTTCATGGAAAAAATGCAAAGAATGGGGAAAAGAGGAAGTTCTTAGTTTAGGAAATGCAAGTAGGCTTTTGCCTTTAAAATGCCTTAACACTTTTCAGCGCCGTCTGTGCTTTGCAGCTGTAATGACTGTATCCTGATATAGCTGTTAGTGGATGGATCTAGGGGGACTTGCATATTCCTAATTAGGTTGTGGTTTTGTTTTCCCTGTAGGATGGCGTCCCAAAGGATTGTTGGTAGCTCACCTTCATGAACACAAGTCTGCGGTGAATCGCATTCGGGTCTCTGATGAACACTCCATTTTTGCCACTTGCTCAAATGATGGCACAGTGAAGGTCTGGAACAGCCAAAAAATGGAAGGAAAAACCACTACAACCAGGTACTTTAAAAACCCGTGGTATTTGGGGCTGCAATTTTAGAGTGAAAAATAAAGTAGAGCAGGGAGCAAAATATGAATCGCTGTGGGTGCACTGGAAATATCAATAAGGAGATATATTCGTGTTCCTCTTGGCTTACATCTATAATACTAGATGCTGTTTCAATCAATTATTAAAAGAAAAAGTGCAGAGGGGCTGCTTTGTAGCCATAATAATTACAGGCTTTTTGATTTTATTTCTGTACATATATAAATATATTCTGGTGTTGTTGTTTAAAGCCAACACTGGCTTTTTTGCTTTCTCATTTTGGAACAGCTAGAAAATGTTATTTTCAGAGCTCTCTCAAGAGCAATTGGTTTTAAGTAGGTGTTTCAGAGAAGTAATTATTTTTTTTTAAATGCCACCAAAAATAACCTGGTTTTTTCTCTCCCCCTATTTCTCTCTGTACTGTTTAGATCAATTTTGACATACTCTCGGATTGGAGGACATGTAAAGACACTTACATTTTGCCAAGGCTCACATTACTTGGCTATAGCTTCAGATAATGGTGCCATCCAGCTTCTTGGTATTGAAGCCTCAAAGCTACCTAAATCTCCTAAAATTCATCCGATACAAAGCAGGTATGTCCTTAAAGCAGTTAAATCTCACCACACACAGAGCTCAAGCTGTTAGTATATTCCTCAGACAGATCCTTTATTTGCTCTAGGCTTCTTGCTGGCTGAGCCCAGACTGTACTGGAAGGCTGTAATCCATGTTCTTACCCTGCTTCATAAAGAAGGGTTGAAAGGCAACTGTGCAGAGCTGACCATTCTTAGCCACAGGATGTTTGTACCTCCTCTGTCAGTGAACACATCATGAGCTTGAAACAGTCATTCTGAATAGTTCTCAGTTGTTTTATTTATGTACTGGGATTGGTTAGTTCCTTTGTTATAATCTCAATACTTACAAAGTAATTTTGAAGGTTCCTATGCAGGTCACTAGATAAATGTTTACAGATATACAGCATGTGATTTGGCCTCAGACCTGCAATTTTTCCTCCCAGGCTCCTAATGTGATAAGGTGGTAGAGATGTGGGTAGTGGAATACTATTTAGGGGA
The DNA here is from genome assembly GCA_013400655.1 of Mystacornis crossleyi. Lineage (NCBI taxonomy): Eukaryota > Metazoa > Chordata > Aves > Passeriformes > Timaliidae > Mystacornis > Mystacornis crossleyi. The sequence goes on along the minus strand of VYZQ01012486.1, from coordinate 11,363 downwards.
GTCTTTGGGCTTGGTTTAGCTCTTTCTTACCTCCATATGAACAGTGCTTGAATATTTGGTGCTGATGCTACAGCTTAATCTTCCAGTTTGAGTGAGAGATATGTCCAGGCCTCAGAAAGTACTCACAGTACTGCTGGTGGGGTCTCACAAGTGTGGAGCAGAGAGGGAGAATCATCTCCCACAACCTGCTGCCCACGCTTTTGATTCTTCTGTTGTGGATGGTTTTTTTGGCCGTGAGCACACATTGCTGGATCATGCTGAGCTCCTCATCAGCCAACACCCCCAGATCTTTTTGCTCAGGGCTGCTCTCAGTGTATTCTCAACCCAGCCTGTATTTGTGCTTGGGATTGCCCTGACCCAGGGCACAGAGCTGTGTTTATGTTTGCAAAGAGCTGCTGATAGCCTTGCAGATCCTATCACCAGAGAGATTTGAGAGAGCGTAAGCATCCATTGTACTATAATCAGAAAGCTGTGTTTGGCAGATACCCTGAGAAGTGACACAAAGAGGAAAAAGCTACTCAACATAAGCTATGGGAAGGAGTCTTAAACTTGGAGGGAGTCATACCTGTGTCTAAATTAGTTTATTCTTTTAACCCAGGTCATTAGATCTGAAGGATGATGGCTGTGTGGTCGATATGCATCACTTCAATTCAGGAGCCCAGTCAGTACTGGCTTATGGGACAGTTAATGGATCTCTGGTTGGATGGGATTTGCGATCTAGCAGCAATGCTTGGACACTGAAACACGATTTGAAGTTGGGCCTCATAACTTCCTTTGCTGTGGACATACACCAATGCTGGCTGTGTATTGGTAAGCCTGTATTTCTTGTTAGTTTCTGTCTCTTCCCTGCCCGCTCTTCCTTATGGTTTCTCTTACAGTAACTACAGCTCAAGCTTTTGCTTGATCTGATTTTACTAGCATATGCTTTTCTCAAACAAGAGGAGAGAAGTACCTTCTCATCTATTCTTGGGAAGCATTCTGCCTGCTAAGTACTTGAGGCTGAAGGCCATCTCCCTAGGAACAGAGCACAAAGATAAGGACAGAAACTCATATATTTATCCCTCTGTCTAAGGAGAGCTTTTTCTCATCAGGAACGAGCAATGGTACCATGGCATGCTGGGACATGAGGTTTCAGTTACCCATCTCCAGCCACTCTCATCCTTCCAAGGCCCGAATCAGACGCCTGCTCATGCATCCTGTCTATCAGTCCTGGGTAATTGCAGGTAAAAGATGTCTTAAATTTACCTCACAATTTCCAGAGGTTGTGATTAAAACAGCTTTTCTTTCAGCTTCTGCTTCAAGCCCTGGTGGGGAGCTGAGAAGAAAAAAAGTAGGGTTTAGCCATTATCAAAATGACAGACAACCTTTACAGCCTTCTCATCTTCTGAGCATCACGACTCTCATGAGGGGCCCTCCCCGTGTGCTGTCTACCCCATCCTTTTTTAAGGACAAAATGTTACAGAAGATAAAGCTCAAACTCATGACATATATTGAAGTTGATAGGAAATCTACCACCACCTTCTGTAGAGCAAAGACTGAAGGTTTCCCATTCCAATCCCCCTTTCAATCTAAGCCAGCTGTGTCATGGGTTGGAACTTTCGGAAATCTCCAAGATTCCTCATCTGATGTGCTCACAGCTGCTTTATCATCACTACATGTGGCACTGTCATAGACTTTTATATGTTTGTGTCAGGAACACATTCTGAAATGGACAAGTAACTTAAACTAATCCTACAATAACAAAATTTATTAAGTTGCTGTAAAATGAGAATAATTGGAGTTTCATATTTTACTTGCTTCTTGGGCTTCACTTCCTATTTTGAGTTATTAACCACCCTGGGAGATAAAAAAATTTCTTGAAAAAACATGCAAATAAAGCAAGCTTCACTGTGCTTTCTAGTGTGTTTTCTCCCTGCTAAAGGCTAAATGAGTGACAAAATTCACAATTTTGGATTACTATTAAAAAGTCCTTGCCTTCTAGGTTGCTGCCAGGCTTGTAAACAATCCCTTGAACTGAATTCTTTACCTGTCCACATGAGTGTGGAACTTCATTTTAGCTACTGAACTCTGTAACTTTGGATTGTTTCCTTACCTGCGTATAAGTATTCTCCAAAGTCCCTGATGACTAAGCTGAACAAACCATCAAAGAAGGCTGAGAAGTTATCTAGGGAGGAAAGTGAGGGTTTTATACATTTTTTTAAAGTGTTGGGGGTTAAATGAGGTTTCCTTTAAACTCTTTGAAATCGGGCACTTTTAATTGTAGTGAAGCTGCTTTCAAGCAGTAAAACCAAAGTACTTAACTAAGACTAGCACAAATGCTGCAGGGAGCAAACAGAGAGGGTCTCTATGTCATACCCTCTCTGTGATGTCAGTAGAGCAAATAGCGAGAGCCAAACAACCTGTTTTTTACTTTTTACATTGGCTTTATCTTTCCTGTAGCTGTTCAAGGCAATAATGAAGTCTCCATGTGGGATATGGAAACTGGTGATCGGCGCTTCACTCTGTGGGCCAGCAGTGCACCACCTCTTTCAGAACTGCAGGTCTGGTCTCTTTCTTTTCCAGTTTCTGTTGTGTAGCCAGGGTTAGAACAACCTTAGACTCCATGCTGTCCATCCGTACAGAACTTGCCCTGGGATTCATTTTGGCACCATAGTTACTTTACTTGTCAGAATTAAATCTCTTTGTAAAACAGCAGTGTAACCTGAATCTTCATTGGTACTTTCCACTGTCTATGGAATGTACTTGTAACACTCACTTGTTATACCCACTCATGTTCTTAGAAAACCAGTGAGCCTGGTCAAGCCTGTAAAGATTCTGAGGAAGCCAAAATTCATGGTGTGGCGTCTTGTAGTTATTTTTACTTGCTGTTCCTGGGACTATGCATGCTTCTGTAAGCACCTTTTACACATTCTTTCTGTAATATAGTGCCACTGCTACACTTAACTGCTTTAAACTTAAAGCATGAAGTGGCTCTTCTTCAAAGAGTTAACTGGGTAAGGGGCAATCTGGAATATCATTCACAAATACATAGACAAAAATAGCCACAGCTACTTCCACAAATGTTGTAAATGCATATCTGGAATCTACTTAAGTTTGTACATTCTACAAAGATTGCAGGTTAAGTTCATTTCAGTCCTGCCCTTTTCGGATAGGGAGCTCTGTGATCTAAGATAGTTTTCTTTTCTATATCTGTCCATTAATGCCTTCATAGCCTAAAAATTTAAGCATTCAGGCACTTTTCAGTAGGGTTTTCCTGCGTGATTCTTTTAAAAATGATCTCTCATCACTGAGAAGGTAATTTCCAAGATTCAAAAAAAAAAGCATTACAGAGGGTTAACTCTGTTGCATTGCTCTGTAAAGCGTGAGGGAGCAATTTACATTGATATGTTAAGATGTGGCCCATTAAAGTGATTTGGCATTTGCCAGAAAGATTTGGAAATTGGGTGGATGAATGTGGCAAGGAATACATTCCCTTTCTGAAGCATGGTGACAGCTTGTGGTGATAAGTTATTTTTATATATCCCTTTTCCCTGCTAGCCTTCTCCTCACAGCATCCACGGAATATACTGTAGTCCAGCTTCTGGTAATCCCATATTACTGACAGCGGGCTCGGACATGAAAATAAGGTAATGAAACTAAACAACTCTCTTGTTTGTCACCCTCCCCTCCACCCCTGCTGGTGTACTAAATTTTGCCAAGCATTGCCTAAGTAATCTATAAGAAGCCAAAACAGTAGTACTGAACATGTGTTCATTAGTAAACATCAGTGAGCCGAGAAAATTGTTCTCAGCAAAAGTGCTGCAGATCTTGGTGCTTCTCTGAAAGACAATGTGTACTCTGAAACAGAGTGTGTATCCTTCTGTAAAATTCTTGAGGGGCTGCTTGACAACAACCAAAACAATAACTCACATGTGAGCTTGTGTGAGTGTAGATTTCTCTGCATCACTCCCTTCCGCTAAGTGTAGAAAGCAGATTGCATTTGTATCTACTGATTTTCATCATAAGAGCAAAACCACTTCTAAGCAGCTGTTTTAAGCTGATAAAACTGAACATCTCACCTTGATTTTGTTTCTTCCTGTCTAGGTTTTGGGATCTAGCCTACCCTGAGAGATCATATGTTGTTGCTGGAAGTTCTAGTTGCCCATCTGTTTCCTACTACAGGAAGATAATTGAGGGCACGGAAGTAGTTCAGGTATTTTTCTTTGTTTGATAGACACCTATTCTGCTTGCTTTTTGGATGGCCCTACCCCATGGATTATATTCATTGCATAATGTCTTTAATTATAACTCGCTCACTCTGACTTTTCGTGGATGGTGTCAGCATTGCATTTTCAGGCAGTTTGGAAGGAGTTACTTTAAAAGCAAAACATAATTTGTTTTTGAACTTACCAAACACTACTTGCACACAGAAGCCAGAGTCATATGTTTCTTTTGGGATATTGAAATTTAGACTTCTAGCACTTTTGGCTTTCAACAGTGTTTGGAAGGTCTTTTGAGCAGGATCCTAGCAAGGCAATGTGATATGTACTGGCACCAGGATAATACAGTAGCTAAATGCTGAAGTTTTTGTTACATCTTTGAGAGTGACTTTTGGAACTGGCAGTGTTGCTAGTTGTTAAATAGCACAATGTTTTGTTTCAGTTAGGCAAATTGAGTGCTGCTTCAAAGGTGACTAAAAAAAGTCAGTAGGTGTCTACCCAGTGTGCTGGTTTTTTAGTGTTTCTTCTCAAATTTCTGAATTACATTCATGCTTTTGAACCAGTTTTTATAAAAACTTCGGGGAACCAAGGTGTATGTGTTCCTGTAACTTTTTTCCCCCTATTGAAATACTAAATATTAGTGCCATTGAAATAAATATCAGGGAAAAAAAACATTGTTTAGCTAATCAAAGAGCTGTAATGTCAGTTTAGATTAAGACTTAGGTTGTATAGGATGAAAAGAAATGAACCAAGGAGTAATCCTGAGAAAACTGTCAAAGGGTCAGAGGTTTTACAGTTGGGCATTTTTGTTTGATTGGTTTTTTGTTTGAGGAGTTTTGTGATCTTCTTACACTGACAACCTAATATGGGCCACAGTGTCTCTTTGCGAATGCTCACCCTTCTTTAAATAGTATTTCTTGTTTTGTTTTTATACAGGAAATTCAGAACAAGCAAAAGCTGGGGCCCACTGATGAGACCCCTCGGAAGGGTCCAGAGTCTCTCCCAGTTGGACATCATGATATTATCACAGATATCGCGACTTTCCAGACCACGCAAGGGTTTATAGTAACTGCGTCAAGGGATGGGATTGTTAAAGTGTGGAAATAAAAGCTGTATTAATATATAGTATGTAAATATTTGTAATAAAGAAATAGCATTATAATGAAGTTTTCAAGGACTGTTTCCAGTTAATGGAATGGAATGGACTTTAAATTTAAACTATAGAAGTGATGATAAAATCAGTTACCTGTATCCTACCACCCTGTTGGCACTTCCTAATCACTTCTTAATATTAAAGCTTTTTGGTATCCATAGCGTTTCCTTGAGATACCAAGGAATCTGTGAAGAAGTCACTTAGCCTGGTTTTGACTACATTGTTCTTCAAGAATCTTTCAGGAAATTATTTAAGGACGTCCCACATGACACATTCTATATGTGCACACAGCAAACAGCTGGTGTCTAACTGCTCCCGTGTTGAATCTGAGAAATGAAATAAGAACCAGTGCACTAATGTCCCTGTACATTCTAATAACTATAATAAAGTCCACTTGAGCTTCCCTGTTTGGTACTTGGGTTTCTTTACATCCATGGTTCCTCTGCAGTCATTCCGCACTCTCAGCTGCCAGAGGCATTGGCCTGTTACTTGTCATTTGAGATCAGCTTAGCCTGGTGTCAATCCTCAGCTGTGCTTTGCATCCAGCTTGCTTTAAACTTGTGTTTAAGGCTAAGCTCTGCTGTCCTGGGAACCTAAAGCAGCACCACTGGGGTGGTGTCCTCTGACATTCAATATGGATATGAAAAATAGTCAAAACATGGCTTTCAGCAGGAAGTACTTTTTTGTCATGGAATGTTCATGTGAGAGGCAGTTCTGAATGTCAGACAGGGGCAGTAAGTGTTCTCACCACTTGCACTGTCTGATCCAGTTTTTCAGATTTCCAAATCCTTTTCAGACTTCAGCTTTACTAACATTCCTTAACTGCAGTTCCATGTTCTACTTTTCCCCCTAAAACAGGTGATTGACCTCCTGTGCATGGATGGGCTCAGAAGGTCACTGACAACAAACCGCACTAATTTGATAAGTGTTTACTGAGTGTAGCTGGAAAAAAATGGAAACCTACTTCTTCACAGAGCATCTGATGGAAGCCGGGAATGCTCTTAACTTGTGAACTGGATTCTTTGAAGAGACAACACATGAAATAATGACTTGTTTAAATAAAGTCTCAGAATTCAGTGGAAAAAGACTCTGCCTGCTTTTCATCAGAGAGTGCATTACTGGGATAATTTAGTGTAGTAGGTGGACATTGCCCAAAGTGTAATAAGTTCAAAAGAGGAAGTGAGCTCAAGAACAGTGTGGCATTTCTTTGCAGACCTTATCATTTCTGCTTCCTGTTAT
>VYZQ01012485.1:2479-21442 GCA_013400655.1 Mystacornis crossleyi | reverse complement strand
TGTTCTTCCAGCCAATAAAGACTTAAATGTCTCGTAGGACTCAGGAACTAGAAAATAAAACCAAAAATTGACCAGACAAAAATCTCAAACTTTACATTTTTAATTCAAGTGATTGTGTAACAAATTTCCAATCTGAAAATGCTATTGTTCAGAAAAAAAAGAAACCATAGAGGTTTTAAATAATTCCCTTTTAAACACTAATAATCTATTACTATATATGTAGTGCTATAACTGTGAACACGAATCAGAAAATAACATGTTTTTCAACGCTTAAAACTCAAGTCATCCTCTATTTACCACCTATGCTGAGCAGCACGACTGTGTTGACACAAAGCAGAATTAAATCTAAACACACATTCAACAAAAAATTTACCATAATACAGTCAGGTCTATGTTTATAATTCATAGCCAATTAGCTTTTGTATGAAGAACATTAAGAAAAGTGACAATATAGCCACTAATAGAAAATTATTTTAAAACCCCAACAACCCTGGCATATATTTAGTTTTTTACATAAGTCCACATGCTAGAAGACATCCTAACTAGTTGTGCTTTTTTGAAAATGACTACTTTCAGGTTAAAGCAAATCCTGAATGCAACTTAAAAGGCTTTAATAAGTCATCTTCTTTTGATGGAAAAACACAAGCACTTAAGGAAGTTGTTTGAAAGGTTGTTTAATCTTGCAACATACTTTTGTTAGAGAAATCTACACTAGGACAATAGTTAGATAAATTACGTACTTCATGTGACTGAATGTTTTGGGTACTGCTTGAAACATGGCTCCTCCTTCCTGCTAGGCATGGACCCAAGACCAAACTTTGAATGTCTCTGCAATAGTGCAATGTTACATCACAGGGATTAAACTTCAGAATCTTGCCTCTCCAAGCATCTTCTGACAAAAATGTCAGTCCAAACACCAGAGAAACTGTAAGTACAGATCACAGACTACTGTTCTGGCTTCTCTTAGGTAAAACAGTAGCACTTTTGACTGGATATGCTGGTTGCCTTCAGAAAGGAGCACAAGTATTTTTATTTTACTCCCCTGTGCTTATCTTCCAATTTTGATGCTGCTCAGAGGGGTGGAAACTGCTCTGGGGTGAAACAGATCTGGTTCCTACTGCTCCAAGCATGACTAGGGCTGCTCACTAAGAGCAGCAGTTACTTCGCTTAGTAGAAGACAACTGTGAAACAAAACTTTATGAATGACTGTAAGACCTACAGGGCAGAGAAACTGATTGGTTGTTATAAAACCCCTGACAAGAAGTGATCTCTGGATCCATCCTTTGCTTACCAGAAAATGTATAGGGAAGCTCTAACTTGGCAGCTTCTCTCTTTGGATCTAATTCCTCCACATTCTGTGATTCATTTTCATTTCCCTTGTGTTTCTTCTCTTCTTTATTCCCTGCAGCTTCTTCTTCACTCTCAAGATCAGATTCAAGGTCAGAGTGGCTATCTGCAGCATCATCCTCCTCATTTTCACTTGTGGATTCTTCCTGACTTTCTTCTTCATTCTCATTATCTTCTTCCTCTCCTTCCTCTTCTTCGTCCTCTCCTTCCTCCTCCTCATTCTCAATATTAATTTTTCCATCCTGTCCATAGAGAAAACAAGCCAGTTAAAACACTGATAAAGTGACAGCACCTCGGCACAATCACTATGCAAAGCTGTCTTAAATATACACGAAGAGAATTTGAGTCTTGCTACCCTGACCAGGCAGTGAATGCCAGCAGTGCTAGCCAAGAAGGGATATTAGGGAGAGAACGTACAAATAGATATTAAAAAAGTAAGGTATTTTAAAGGGGCTGTAAGAAACTGGAAGAAGAATAGTATATAAGGACTAAAAGAAACCACACAGAAGAAAACCTAGCAGATGATATGAAAAAGAATTCAACATCACTTACAGAAACATTCTCTGTTAAAAATACATTCCTTCTATGTGTTAAAATAGCATCTCAGATACATATTTGGTCCCATCCTGCTTTTATTAATCATCAGTTTAAATTCATGTTCACAATTGGTATTCTCCCCTTCAAGGTGAACAGCAGTTCCCTTACTACTTGTGTATGAGAGGAGAGAATAAGCACACACGTGCACTCAGGGTGACTCATAACATCAGCTTTAAGGTTATGATGCTCTGCCACCTTAATCAAACTATTTCCGAGGGGAAGGGTTCTTTCAGAACTCTACTCATCTTTAGACTGAAATTTCGTGGAAGCTGTATCAAATGCAGTGACAATTTTAAAAAAAACTACCAGAAGGGCTAAAGAGCCTCTTCTTCAACCCAGTAGGCCAGTGGTAGAGAAAGCTATTCTAACAGCAGGAATACAGTCAGTAGATTGAAGGAAACAACTATTTACTTGACACTTTTAAGACCACATAGAACACAGCATCCAGTTTTGGGCCTTCAAATACAATAAAGGTATTGATAAACTGCAGCAAGTTCAGCTGAAAGCCACTAAGACTACTGGGGGCTAGGGCACCTGCTCTGTGAGGAGAGGCAGACCTGGGCTTATACAGCCTGGATATTAAAAAAACCTCTTCACAGTAAGAGCAGTCAGTGCACATCTCTCTGAGCAGCCTCCATTCTTGGAGATTTTCCAACAACAGATTGGATCTGAGAAAACTGGTGATTTCATAGTGGACCCTGCTCTGAGCAGGAGGTTGGACTAAATGTCTCCACAGAGTTCACTTGCCAACTGTTTTTCCTAATCTTCTTTACAGATCTCTGAAAATTCAGAAATTTTAAACCTTACCTTGTAAGACAATAAACGTCTGTCATCTTTATCCAGGATAAAGCCATCAGCTAGATCATCAGCTGACATGTGGCTGGGTCTCTTTTTATTTGCCTGTTCATCTATTCCACGCATTCGACGTAATCGATCTGCCTGTTTCACAAGAAATACCACACACAGATGTGAGATATCTAGATCAGTCAGGTAACTACACCAAAATGGAAGATCTCTCAAATGCTACAAGCTAAGAAAACCCAAGAAAAAAAAACAGTTAATCTGGATTACTCAAAAAGTTGCTGAAAAGAAAAAAAACCAGCAATTTGAGAAATTATGGGCAAAAGCCGACAATATCTTATTCTCTTGTAGGGAGTACCATCTGATAAGAGCACACAGTCAATTGGATTAGCTTATTTAAAAGGCTTTAAAACTGGGTTAACCAGAAGCATTGTGTTCTCTTATTTCAAAATTTATCTCTTTTGCTTATAGGATATCATTACCATAAAATAAAAGCTTCTAAAGTGTTTCAAGATTCAGATAAACAGTGTTTATCTGTTTCCCATGCGTATAGCGAGCTTGTAGTGAACACAACCATATCCTTTTGGGATATAGACTGAGCATCAAACAAGATTATAAGAGCAGAAAAGGAAAAAAAAAATCTCTGTTCTGCTATTAGATATTGAGCTGCTCTGATATAATCTGATGGTACTGAATTCCCCACAGTCTTAAATATGTTCATAGTACACCAAAACAAAAAGAACAAAACAAAACAAAAAAGTGAAACATTTACCAAATTATTCAATCTTCCCATAAGACTCAGAGCTCCATGTAACAGAAGTAGCATGCAACATTTCCCAAGACAATCCTATTCCTCTGCAAAGCAAACTATATACGTGTTACAACTGAAAGGCTCTTGCAACGTCAGAAGAAAACAATAAAAGACTTGCCCAGTGTATTAATTCATCTGCTGCGCTACATGATACTCCACTAACTTAGAAGCACCTCTCAACTCTGAATAATTTAAAACATTAAAGGCAAATCAAAGTAACATTACATTTTTTTACTGAAGGAAGATTGACTCATTTCATAAACCTCCACAGTCACATACTAGGCCTATTTTTTTTGTTTTAATACCAGATTACAAACACAAACAGAAGATTTCCTGATTCACCCTCTGACGAATTGCAGTTTAGTACAGCCACTTACAATCTAAGGTCAAGCAATGAATATAAGCAGTCACTCCCAAAAGACAAGCCCCAGTCTCAGCCATAAATGGTATACCTCAAGCTTCTGGAGTCGCGCCTGCTCCTCTTTGGCCAATTCTTCTTCTGTCTTCAGCCTTTCTGAAGGTTTTGCTTTCATCTCAAATCCAAGTTCTCGAACAATCATATCGTATTCATCAGGCTAAAGAAATATTTATGCAATTATTTATTACCTTATGTTTCGTTATTCTGCTTTGCAGCCATCCCTCTGCCAGACTAACAGCTGAGAAATCAGACTGTTAAGATAAAAGGAAAAGACTACCTCCAAAACAAGCTGTGAGAACACTCAACTCCGAATTAAGACAAGGAATGGCAAGAATAGTTGAAGAGGAGTTTTTCTGGAACTTCCCCCTTCCCTACTTAAGTTACTCACAACTGAAAAACTTAAAAAGAGTTTCTTAAATAATAACTAGCTTACTTATTCCTTAAAAAAACTTTAAAATGTTGTTTATTAACAAAACACAGCTAGAATTAAGAAATTAATAACTTCATAATTTACATTTCAATTTATGTAACAAGAGACAAGCCTTTGCTAGTTCCATTACACAAAAGTCTAGCTTAAAGAAAATAAAAAAGGGATGGTGATATTCAATGAGCTTCAGCATGCCACTAAACAACTTAAACCCCAAAATCAATACACCAAAATATGAACTTTTGGTATCTCCTATTGTATTTTGAGATCAGTTTTAATGCAAGACTGAACTAATTAACTGATGTTATAAAAACTGGATTCTACTGCAAAACAATAAATGGAAATTCACAATTGCAAGATAATACACATTTCCAGAAGAAAAAAGCTCAATACAACAGCTATTCTTAGATTTAAAAGTTTATTTCCCTTAGTATAGAATACAAATTATAGAAAAAGATGAGACTGTAAGGTATCTATTCAAAACTAAATTATTTTCATTCCCTTTCTGAAAGGGGCAGAACCCAGTTTCAACAAGGAAATGTCTGTTGTCAAGTACAAGTTGTTTTATCCATGGAACACTCCAAAGGCACTCAAAATAAGTCAGTGTTCCCAACAATTTTAATTCTTCAAGAAAATCTCTTTGTCCTACAAATAAGCTGTAGGCAAGAGCGTTGTTCAGCCTGAAACCTCCCTCTCACTTGGTAAGTAAAGAAAAGCAGTAACTAATTAAAATCAGAGAAATCGTACAAAACCCTCTATTCCTCCGACTAATCACACTGTTCTACAGCTGTGGCACTCCCTCAATGCAAACAGCAGGTAACATTTTGTTTAAGAAGGGATGAACTTGGCCTTATACTTCAGCCACTACAAGGCAAAACTACACATTACTAGCACTAAGGAAGTTAGTCTAGTCACAACCTCACCTTGGGTTTTTCTACTTCTTTGTCCTTCTTCTCTGACTATGGCAAAACTACACATTACTAGCACTAAGGAAGTTAGTCTAGTCACAACCTCACCTTGGGTTTTTCTACTTCTTTGTCCTTCTTCTCTGACTTTGGGGTTTTGCGGGCAATAAGGGTTTGGATTTCCTTCCAGTCTTTGTCAAGTTTTTCTGTCAGTTCTAAGGCACTTTCTCTCCGAGTTTGCCTCTCTTGCTAGAAAAATAAAAACAAATGCAGCAGTTATGTTCAGATGGACATGACATAGCATTTACAACAAAAATGCAAAAAGCTGTCTTTAACAAATGAGTAATTTTAGATATTTAACATTTTGAAGCTATAAACATTCTTTGTGGAAGAAGCAGTATAGAGCTCTGCTGAATGGTACAAAGGTTGCATACAGTAAACAAGTTAGGTGGGAATAGAAGGGGAGATTTGGGGATGCAAAAGAATGGCAGATATGCAAATTATATCTGAAATGCCTACAAAATGGACTCTATTCAAGGAGCTTGGACTCTTTTCTTACAGAGCTTCCTCCTTTATTTTCTATGCCACTACTATTCTATTCCACAATACAGGAACGGTGACAGCTTCTTAATCACGCTCACTTATACTTCAGGGCTAAAAGCTCACCTTTTCTTGTTTAGATTTGGCTATCATCTCTTCTATGAGTTCTTTCCTAGACTTAGGTTTTTCCTCTTCTTCACCTTGCTGCTCACTTGATACTTTTTTACGAAGAAGGCCTCCACCCCCTCCAAAGTGAGCAGCAGTAAATTCAGCTAGGAAAAAAAAGGAGAATGTGAATCTTTCAAATCCACACATGACTGCACGAGTGCTGCTGCTGGGACAGTATCTCCCTGTTCTTTGAAAATGGGAGTAATTTTAACTATTGAACCACTTATGCATTATTCCCATCCCTATGGGAATGGCCATACCAAAAGAGATTATGTTAGACACGTAATTTACACTGACAAATACTTGGTATGAGGTAGGAACATGTTTTTTTTTTTCCACGAAAGCAATCAGAAAACTCACACTTCAGATTCTGGCCAAAGGGCTCAAAATCCAGGTACCTGTTTATGCTGAAAAGCTCACAGAATAAAGAAGCTTACCAGTAGTATGCCCAACTTGACCCCTGCTAAAATCCAGAGAGCTGATCTGTGTGTGGCTAAGAAGCAATCCAATCTGGTTTAAACATTCCACCCATGTACTTGATATTCTTTCTCACTGAGAGACAGTACTGAACAAATGATGTACACAGCTACCAGTAATAAAACCAGCAGGGGGACACCTGCACTTCTTACCTGACAGTGCTCCTCCTTCTTCTGTGTCACTGTCACTATCAACAATATCATTTAGTTTTTCAATTTCTGCCAAAGATTGGCCATAGTGAGTCAATTCCTCATCTTCATTAAGATTATAGATATTTTTCTTTCCGTAATTTTGCTAAGAACAGTAAAATAAACCAATGAAATATCAGAAGATCTTTAGTTCCCAGGCAATAAATCAACACAGCCCTTAGCTCTAGTCCCAGCTGAGGAGGTTCTTGTTCCAATTTTGCTGGAACTCAACACTGGAATAAGAGCACTGCCAGACCAGTACTTTCATTCAAATACATTAAATGTTAAGTGAATCTCCTATACTAATGTACAGGTGGACTAACTCAGGAAACCTAGGGAAGCTTAAGTTTTATTTATGTATCAGTAACACTGATTTTTAATTACTGCATTTCAGGCCTAATGGAACAGACTTCAACCTATAAAAGTTACACTACTCAGTTCTGGAGACTGAGTATGTTGAGGCAGAAAGGATAGTACTGCACATTCAATTCACAGTACAGAATGACAGCAAGTTACAGAGCTCTTCTACCCAGCTACTGAATATACTTGATGGTGACTGCCTTTTCCTAATTTAGCTCCTAAATCAAAGCAGTCAAAGAACACCAAGTAATCTGCTTATAACTAGCTTCCTTGCATGTCAGTGCGCAAAGAAATCTCTGCTTCAAAGAGTTGTCTTGCAAAACCAAAATGATTTCATGAAAAAACTTCTATTGCCACAAAAAAAATTCCTTTTCCATAAGTTCCAAACATACAAAATCAAAAATAAAGCTTTAGCCTGCAAAACCCTCTGACAAGGGGGCACTCCCGACTTAAAAATTCAAGTGTGTCTCGTGTTTTTGTGTTTGGCTGTGTTTTGTTTGTTTTGGGTTTTGGTGTTCTTTTTTTTTTTTTTTTTTAATTGTTTACCTGTCTTTCCAGAGCGAATCGTCTGATCATCTTTTCCTCAGGAGTTATTTTGGTGTTATATTCACCAAAACGTTTATCTTTAAACACATTTGTCTTTTCTCTTTCTTTGTATTCTTTCAGTAATGTTTGATTGCGCTAGAAGGAAAAAGACAAAAGGAGATAAAATTAAAAGAACAGAGAGTAATTACTTTCAAAGTCAAGGTAAAAAAGGCTCCATGGTATCCTGTCAACACAATAATCTTTATACTGCCATCATATCGTAAATAATAATTTACCAGAATGCAATGAAAGAGAAGGAAAAATTAACACGGAAAAAAGATGGGAATGTCATACAACACATTCAGTTCATTATGTTCTCTTACAACCTCCCAGCTCCCACGTGAAGATAAAATGTTACACTGTATCTCACCTTTATTTTATCACATACAAAAGCCCTGCACTTCCACTGAAGAATTCTGGTATGTCTGAAGCTTAGTAAACTACGAACAACATATTAAAGAAAGCAAAAAAAAGCTTATCTCTTTGCTTTTGCTGCACTTGCCCTTTCAGTAAGTGCTTTAAATTCTGTTCAACAGCATGTATGTAACATGTCAGAGAGAATCTCAGGGACATACTTTCAAATTACACTTCTTTCATCTTTAACTTAATCTACAGAGGTTTTAACTTCTTTGCTGGTTTGTCTGAAGTGACAGACCACTAAAAAGTCCAGCGTTTCACCCAAGAATAACATAGTCTGCTGGAAGCCCAGATGCATAGTATGACACACTCTTTCTTATGCATTGCAGATTTTGGTCAGGTAGCTACTGATGGCAGTAGAGAAAGAGAAAGAGGCATTCCCAAAACAGTACAAGGGTTGAAGATAAAAAAATTACTCGTCTTAAGTTGTACGGTCATTTTTATGACAGCAGGGGAGAGATCATTACATCCCAACATACTTCTACAACACCACTATTTAATCAGTGAGCAAAAAATCACCTGCATTTGTTTTCCATATCAAAAGTCGTTTCTTTGTTTCTCACTACATCCCGACCGTAGTGCCGTCTCAGTCTTTCACTATTACACCAACATTACATTATCATGAAGCTTAACATCCTGTGATCACCAGGCCCAACCAATGTAATGAACACTGACTCTGGTCCAGTACTTACTCGCCGACAGCACGTGCCACTGTATTCTGCACCTGGGTAACTTGAGAAGAGAACCCTTCCCACACGAGCAAAAAGGGAGACCTGCGCTACTGCACCCTGTGGGTTGCACTGGCCGGAGCCATTCCCCGAGCTCTCCATCACCACCCGAGCACTGAGAGGTGACCGGCCACTCCTCCTGTGCGCAACACAAGTCCTCGCTTATTTCACCTCAGAGGGCTCCAGCCTTATCATCTCCCCACATCCACAGATACCAGACTTCCTCCCTGCTCTGGATGTCTTCTTACCTTCTTGATGGCCTTGGACCGTGAGACACCAGGCAGCCCCACATCATTTTTGGTCTTCCTCCCCAGGATGTCAAACTTCTGCCTGTTGACTTTCACCTCAAAGGGGTTGCTCTTGACCACGGCCATCGCCGACTTCACGGGGCCCTTTACTGTGGAGGGCACTGACGCCTTTCTCTTCCGTTTCGCCGCCTTCCCCATCTCTGCTCCGGTTGCCGGCGGGCACGCGGTGGGGAGGCAGCGGCTCAGCCCTCAGTGTGTGGGGCCAATACTGGGGGTGCGAACGAGAGGAGCAAAATGGCGCCCACGGGGGCGCAAAACCCCCCGAACTGCCCCTTGGCCCGACCCCTGCCCTCCGACACAGCTCCGTGAGAGCCGGAGGGGCGTGGAGCGGAGGAGAGAGCGCAGGAGAGGCGGGAGAAGAGCGAGGAAAAAGCAGCGCGACTGCAGCGCACTCCTCAACCCGCCGTGCCCAGCACAACCACATGCGCACCAGCAGCCCGGCACCTCTCGCGAGAGCTTAGCCCAAGTACCGCGATATTTACCGCTCTTCTCCCCGCCCGCGTTGAGACGAGGCTGGGGAAAGGTCTGATGCACTACATATCCCAGCAGGCCCACCGGACATAGCGCGCGTATCCTGAACGTATGCCACGCTCTGCTTGCTGGGACTTGTAGTTCCTGTGACAGTGAGGGGGTGGAGGCGCAGGGGCGGTGCTGCGTGAGGCGGGCGGAGGAGCCATGGCCGGGGCGGGCGGGCGCTGCGCGTTCCTCGTCTCCGCCCTCGAGGAGGGGGAGCGCGGTGCCGGGGCGAGCAGCGGGTGATGGGGAAGAGGCGAGCACAACGCTGAGGTCCTCCGGGGCTGGATGAGCCGAGGCTTGGCGCCGCGGCGGTGGCGGGGCTGGAGGAGGGGGCGCAGGAGGCTGTAGGGGCGGCCCCCGCTCCGGCTGCCCTGAGGGGAAGGAGCCCCCGACCATGGAAATCGAGAACATCGTGGCCAACACGGTGCTGCTGAAAGCCCGGGAGGGTGAGAGCCGCGGGGCGAGGCGAAGAGGGAGGAGAAGCGGGAGGACGAGGCGGGGCGGGTTGAGGACGTATGTCGGGGAGGAAGAGGGTCTGAGGTGAGGGGGAGAGGGGCCCGCGAGGAGGGGGAGAGGAAGTGATGGAGGAGGAGAGGTTTGAAGGGAGGAGAAGCTACCGGGCAGGGGGTCCGGGCGGGGCGGGGACCCCTCGGGGTGGCGGTAGGAGCCCTCCCGGGGCGGGCAGCGAGTCCCGGGCAGTGCCCCGAGGCACCTGCCCTGCTCCTCCCGCGGGATCTGTTTGGAGTTACTGGCTTCTGGCTTTGCTTCTGAAAAAACACCCCTTCCTCCTTCCCCCTTGATTCTAATAGCGTTTTTACCGGATGTTTAAAAAAGGTCGTTAATCTGTAGTTCTCAGTTTGTTTATAAATATATATGTATATAGGTATAAAGGATAAAGTGACATAAATCTTCTCTGGAAAAACCTTGCACTCCATCTTGCTGAAATTCCTGCCTGAGAAAAACGTAGCTGTTGAATGAGACCTGTACTTTGCAGTCGAATATTTTGTATTATCCTAATACAAAAGTGTGCTATTTTCCATTAGATTAACTCTTAGAGTTTGACTCCTTAGGACACCTTGAGTTGAAGATTCCTCCCTCAACAAACGTTTTGGGTAGATAATTAGTTTTAGTATAGCACGTGGTGCCTGTTTAAAAAAAATTCTGAACTAAGATTGTCCTACTGCTTTTTCGTGTATGTAACTGTCCATTAAATGGCCACTTGAAAGTCTTCCTGGATTACCAGTGTATTTTGTGCAGAGTATGTTTTTCAACTGTGAAATGTGCATACTCTTTTTGGATTGGATCCTGCTTGTCTTAATTGTGTTGAGAAGTCCCATTAGTTAAGCTGGAGCTATTTAAAGTGAGTAAGAACAGCAGAATCTGCCTCTGTATGTTTTGCAAGTTCCTCCAACTCTAAATGGGTTTGGCACTTACGCCATATGTGTATCCAGTTAAATTTGCCTTAAGCAGCAAGAGAGGAAAATCAGCTTTTTGACTTTGAAGTGGAGTTTAAAAAACAGAACAGTGATCACAATTTTGGGCCATTTTCCAACCTTAGCTGAAGAGACCACCTCAAACTAGAGAACATGTTTTGGCTGGTTTCACTGACGGTAACATGTCTGTGGTGGTGCTGCCTGTATTTGGAATTTGCATTGAAGTGATCTGAGAAACGAAGGGAAAGTGGAATCTGGCTCAAAACTTTACTGTGCCCAAACCCTCACCACAAAGAGCGGAGTGGTAATCTGCAGAGGCTTTTAAGTGGCTGCTTAATGTCAGGCTGCCTCTTTAGTTAAGGTTTCACTATGTTTAAAATAAATTATAGTGGTAGAACTGACCAAACAAGATATTTTAATGAATTAAATGAAAGTCTGAGAGCAGCTGATGTGAAGATTGGTTCTACCTGATGTGAAATTTATAAAAGTAATGGTAATAATCTGTTTCTCTCTTTGTACCTTCAATTGGCTTGGGCTTTGTTGTGTAAGCACGCACAAAAAAATGTGAATTCTAGCTTTGAAACCCTAGAATTCCATTGATAATTGGTAGAAGGTCTTTTACCTTTTCAGGTCTCAATCCCTGTGCTTGGGGTACTTTTTATGTCACGTTTTTCAAAACACTTCTTGAAATGAAAGTATTTTCTGTCTGCTGCATGCTCTGGCTGGTCTGGGAATGTCTGGTCTACTCCATCTGTCAAGACCATTCCATAAAATCCCTGTCCCAGCTCTATTCTTGTGTGCCTGGTAGGCTGCAAGACAATTTGCCAAGTCAGTGTGTGAGATAGGTGTTTTACTGAAATACATTCTTTGTTAAAAGGACCTCACAACTGGGACAGAAGAGCAGACTTTCAAATTACTTTCCTTCCCACATTTCTATTATCTCTCTGCACAGTGTTTGGAGAGGTGCATGGAAAAGTGCAGAATTTGTTTGTTGTGGAAGAAAGTAAAATCCAAAGCTAATATGCAATAGCAGCTTCACTTATTTTCATGTACAGGCTTGAGCCACATCAGTAATCCATCTCCTCAGTGTGGGTAAGAGGTGTTCACCTGAATAAATATATCAGTTGTAACGGCAAATAAAATAACATGTAAACTACTGTGCTCTTATTTTTTGTTTGCAGTGCATGTCAAAAGAAATCAGGTTTAATTACAGCGTGCATGGGTCAGTCTAACTTGAGACTCTTTTCTGATGAAGATGAGAGTAGTAAGAGGTTGTACCCTTGAATACATCTTACAAAGTCTTTTAACCCCAGAGATATGTAATTTCATTTTGCAAATATAGAAACTGAATAAAAGATGTTGTATACCTGTCCACTTCTGGTGAAAGAGCATGGCAGATGCTTAATGAGAATTCAGAAATCCCAGTAAATAACACCAAATCTTACCTGAGCACATAAACCAGACTTAACAATCCAAATCATGATCCCAGGTTTGTACACATAATTTTCCTGTAATTTTAGGTACTCTAATACTTCTGGATGTGAGTGTTAGGATGTGAATATCATTTGGATTTTACATTTGTAGGTGTGCAAAATCAGCACAGCTTGAACAGCCAGGTTCAGGTCTACCATTTAAATATGATTAGATGTGTAGAAGGTAAATTTGATTTATGTTATTAGAGAGTGAGGAACTCAGGTAAAATGAATCTTTTCCTGCTACTTTCTTCTCCTATACAATAAAAATAAAGTGCTATTGCTGTCTGTTTCTGGACTACTTACCTTCTACTTTCTCACTAACAGTCTTACTGTTGATTCATTTCATTAGAGGTGTGAATCTCCTAATTCAATTTGTATGAGGATAACATCTCTTTATAGGAGTTTACTAATTCCATTTTCCAGGTCATATGAAACCCCAGCTTCCCCCCAGCCTCAACACTTAAAATTTTGTCTGTAAGAGGATGTTCATAGCTTTTAAAAAAACACCATTTTAATAGAAGTCTGTCTCTTTTCATTAAAGACTTGTAATGTCTCTGTAGCAACTGCAACACTTCTTTATGTGAGGAAGGGAAGCCATCAGGATTCATTATCTTCTTTTAAATCAGCTTGGTAAATAATCAAATGCCAGTTCTTTGCACATGTGGGTGTTAGTGATAACCTAATATATGATTCTTGAATGTACCTAAAACTAGAAGGTGATATGATGACACAAAGTACCCTTTGGTACTCCATGGATGGAAAGATTTAGGAGTCAGGAGCTGTACTGGAAGTTTTTCTTTCCTTATCCAGTTTTTCAGTTGACCTGCATGTGCTGAAAACTGACCTGTCCATGGAGGGATTTGCCTTCAGATGAAAACTGCAGTTCAACAGCAGTGCAAGGTGTTTTGGGATTCCCTGTCCCAGTTCCCTGGGTTAAGTGGTCCTCTGTGTCAATCCAGCTCTTCTCTCTTGTGCATACATTACTTTCCGAGAGAAACCTGTATGTGGGAAAGAAAAAGGGAAAACTTCCTCTTAAGGTGAACCCAGTGGTGGAACAAGTATAAGTGACTCAGTAGAAAAACAAGAGATTACAAAGCAAACTCAAAGTTGATTTTAAGAGTGCTGAAGTGCAGGAATTGAGATACAAAACCAGGTAAGTGTTAAGTGATAGCGATGTATGAATTGAGATTGCAAGATTTCACACCAGCTATTCCATGTTCTCCTTACTCACATCTTTATGTGTAGAAGAGTAGTGTATATACATAGAGTGAAATATGTTTTCTAGTTGTGTACAAGAGCAGAGGAATTAACTTTCATTTTTTACCAGCAGAAAAATATTTGAAATTAGTAACTCTTGAAGGACATTGAAGAATTTGTCCCATAAATGGAGAGAAATAATAAATATAAACAAGGTTATTCTGAAAAAAAACATGTTGTCACCCCCCACCTTTTTATTTTATATTCACTTTTCTCTTTATATCTTCTGGTTTTTTTCAGTTACTCTCAGTAAATCCTTTGAGTATATGTAAGCCCCAATTCATTTCAGCATCCCACACATAGTCTGTGATGTTGGGAAGGAAAGAAATTAATCCCTGTATGTTTTAAACTGCTTAGGAGCCTTTATTTTTTCGTTGCCTAAAGTAATAGTCTCAAAAAAATACACCCAAAGGGTAGATACGTCGTTCCTTTGAAGTCAGTGGCAGTTTACTCCAGGTGAGGATCCATGCCAAGAGTACATTTTAAACATACCTGGTCCATTTGCATCCATTTTAAAATTCATTTGTACTGCTATGGCAGGAGCAGTTTGGGAATGAGAATTGGGTCTGTTAGGCATAGAATGTCCTCTGTGTCATGATTGATTTTGGCTAAATTAAGGTCATGCCTCAAGCAAATTTTCCCCCAGCTCTTGGTTGTATGGTTCTAGCCCGCGGCTGCAGAATGGGTGAGGTAGTCCCCAGCTGGATCCATGAACCAATCTAGGGTGTGTGGGTTTTTGAGGTGGTTTTTTTTTCTTATGTTGCTGGGTGTTTTGGGTTTGGGGTTTTCTTCCCAAAATTAGTTTTCAGATGAATCAGTAAGCTCCTGCAGATTTGATAATTGCTAGGTGCTGCCCAAGGATAGGTTTAGAAGGAAGGAACTTTTCAGTAGCAGAATGTGGTCACAGTTTGGCTTAAGTGAATCCTGCAAGATACTTGTTTCAGAATTGAAATTGAAATAATGAAGTACTCTTCACAGAAAATAAGCAGTCCACTCAAATAGTGATTTTTATCTGTCTAGGCTTGAGAGCAATTGGAATAATTCTACAAGCAAAAGAAATCCCACTTTTGCTTGCAGTATAAGGTAATAATTCAGTATAGTGTTGATGATACAAGGAAGGTATCCTATTTTGTGTGTTTCTAACTAGGAAGATAATTCTGTAGAGATTGCTCAGATCACTGTAGTTTGGCTGTTGAACTGGACTAAATTCTTTAATTATTTCAGGGGTATGGACAAGGGGGAAAGCAAGGCACACTCATGAATTTTAACAAATAGCAGCAAATACGAATTTTAACATGAGAGTGCTTTGAGTTTTTGTAGTTGCTTTCAATTGTTGTCAGTTCTTCCCTCATGTGCCTCCTATGTTCTATTGCACTCTTATTGCATTGTGCTTTAAATTGCTGTAAACTCATTGTGGCAGGAAACATGTCTTCCTGTGTTTGTACAGAATTATGCACAATGTCTGCCTTTTTGTCCTTTATTTAGTGAACTGTAAGAAGAATGCATGTGGGCATGTTGGAATATTAAATAATTACATTTAGTAAATAAACACAACACGAGAGGTCTAGTTATTGATACATGCTGCTGCTTTGCTTATTTCAAATGTGGCAATTACAATAGAGGTTTCACAATCAGCTTAAAGGAATTTTATTTCTTTAATATCTCTTGCACTCTTGGTGTACTAGCATGTTAAAAAACCCCTTGTTTGTTGAGCTGACTGTAAAATTGCAGTGTTCTTGATATTTTTTCCCCCTAGTAAACCCTGTTGATTGATTTGTTATAGGCATCTCAAAGTGAAACCTATACACAGATGTCACATTGTTTGACTGCGAGAGTACATTAATAAATTTTGGTTCAGATCAGTTACATTTACTTGAGTTGATACAAGCTTTCTGTTCCACACCTAGTTGGCAATGTGCAGAGGCTGTGCAGTGTGTGTGCACTGGCATTCCTACGTGTGCACATGATCACTGGAGCTGGACACAGAGCCCGTGTGAAGAACCAGTTGTTCGAGTGGTTATAGCTGTGGGAACAATAAATGATTGTGCACATAAACAAACGGCACAAATGTTCACGTGGAGAGCTGGGCATTTAACTGCTTGCAGTGTTTCTGTCTTGACAGTCAGATGAGCAAGAGCACTTGAGTATTACCTTGCTGAAGTCCAACTCCGTGTACTTGAATCCAGGAGTGTGAGGACTATTATCTTATACATGCCATAACAATCTGTAATCTATAGATATCTTTTGTTTATTTATTGTACTACTTGCGTTTTTGCTTCTGTTTGCATTCAGAAGTACCTTGGCCTTTGTAATGCTGGCAAGTTAGGTGCTAACCTTGTGCCGAAACCTGAATTTTCAGCCAGGTGATTCTCATAAGTTTACTGAGAACTGGCCAGATTGTATTTATCATATGTCTGGGGGGAAAAAAAAATCTTTCTCCATAGAAAAGCATGGCCACTCTGTTTAATGTAGTTTTTAAGCTGTGGCCAGGCTTGTTTTTTGAAGGAACAGAGATATCAGAAAATATATCTGACCTGGAGAAGGTTGTGGTGACCCCCCCAAACCTTATGAGCTGTCTCTAGAACTGAAAGCATGACAGCCTTCCTCAAGTGATGGTATGTGTGAGCTTGTCTTCTAATCTGAATTTGGTGCTATTCCAGCGTTATGTTCTGATCCGAGGAGCTGAGGTATTAATTCCACACTGTTTTGTGTCTTTAAGGTGGATCTTGCCTACTAAGGGCATAAAATCAAAATTTGTTACTCAATGGGCAGTGTTTATAAATATTTGTATAGCATAAGGCCATAGTTAAACAGTTTTTTTTAGTGAAAGGTTTTAATCCTTATTGTGAGTGGTTTGAAGGAAAATGTGTCTGGAACTAGGAGAAGATTTGAATTCATGTGAGTTTTAAATCTGTTAGGAAACTTGCCTGCAGCTGCCTGCAGCTATGGGAAAGACATATTTTAAGGCAATGTATGTACCCAGCTTATTTTCATGCATCTCAGTGTAGATGATGTAGAGCTCCTGTATCAATTGCTTTGCATTTTTCATTGAACCAATTGATTTGATTCATACACTAAAGGCGTGCTGTAGATTGCCATATTGTTGCAGTCTTAGGCTTTCAGAGCTTATCTGGGTGTGGTCTAGTATGAATTTCTCAGCTGGTATCGGACAATCTGGTTTGTGGAATCAGTTTTGCAAGAATGAGGTTGTAGCAATTGTGCACCCGAGCGCTATAGAGCTTTGTGATTCTCAGCCTCAGACACACAGTGCTTGCCCTGCACAGGGAGCTGAAGCACAAACGTCCCCAAAAAACTCCATGCCAGAATCTCAGTGTCGGTGTAGTATAAAGTAGAATTCTGCATGACAGAATCCAAATTTTTTGTCTCAAGGAAAACTGACTTAATAATGTTTGGTGCTCACTGAAATGAGAGTCAGTCTGCAGATCAGGTCTGCAAGGAAGATCTCTGTGGCTGTGAGAAGTGCATCTGAGGACTTAAAACATATTCTTATTTCTTAACATAGGTTGCAGCCACAGCAGTTTCTTTTTTGCAACTAGTTGTGGTTTTACTGACATACATTTTTCAAATATTTCTCTGAAGTTAAAAAAAAAAAAGTTGAAATAAAACATATAAACGTTTTGCCCATACTATATTCTAGTGCAGTGATCTAACTGAATTTAGTATCTTTTTAAGAAGCAAAAATGGGAAAAGTGTTAAATATTGAAATTGTAACTCTAAGAAGTAACTTGGGGAGGAGGAAAAGGTAAACTTCTTGTGTACCTGAAAATGTAATTGAAGTTTCTCCTCACTGTAATGATGTATTGCTGCATCCACCCTTCTCTTTGTACAAGATAAGTTGCTTCAAGCTGGAGATTGCTCTTAGCCATGATTATATCTGAAAGAGGCAAAAGCAGTAATTCATCTGCCCTGCGGACGTCAACCAGAAAGCACCTTAACCTAATGGCTTTTTGGCTGTTCTGTTGGAAAGTGAGCTGTTGGTCTTTCTGGAAGAATTTTATCTGAAGTGTTTTAGAATGAGATCCAGAATAGAAGCTCTGAAATCAATATTAAGACACTTTCAAACCACAACTGTTATAATTTGATTTGATACTTCTTTTAAACTGCCTCAGAAATGGAAAAGGATTTTGCAATTAGGGAATAATGTGACAAACAAATTGGCCTCCTGCCATAACTTTTACCAGAAATGGCTCTTTACGTTACTGGGACCTACAGACTTTTTCAGTGCATTTGCTGTAAATACAAGAACATCCAGTTCAGAGAAAAGTGAGAGTATGTTGATTTAGCTGATACTGCTAAGCACTTGATTCTTGTGTGTCATTAATAAATTATATGCAGCCTTTATTGACTTCTGTAGGATGGTGAATTCAGTTGCATTTTAGCATGTGGTCTCTTTTTGTAAAATGAAGTTCATAATGGTCACACCGTAAGTAACTGACCAAATATTTGGGCAAAATACGGCACTTTTTGTGTTGGACTTGAAGTATAATGCACCAGTGAACCTCTCCTTTTTGGGGGGGTTGGAATGGGTTGGGTTTTTTCTTAGACAGTGCTTCAGAAGATAGTGTTCTTGATATATGTTGCAGTTCATTTTACATTTTCCAAACAGCATTGTGATATGAAATTGGGGTCACTTTATCATTCTTGATCAGTACCGATTGTATGGTGTCATGCACAATTGAGTCTTTCTGGGCAGTTTCTAACAGAAGAAATTTAACTTCTGTGGACCTTGTAGCTTAGCGTATTTTTCAGTTACATGGCTGAGACTGACACTTCTATCCATTGCTTTTCATGATCACATAATCTGTACCCAGGCCTTGTTATTCAATGTATGTATATAGGCTATGTTAAAATCCCTTGATTTTCTTTGTGTTCAGTTTCTCTTAGGAAGGCTCTATGCTTGCTGTGATCTGATTTTCTTCAAGCATATATTCAACTTCTTTTTAAGATCAAAAATATTTTGTNATTTTCTTATTCTGAAGATGGTAGTTCCTTTCACCCTAACGATTTAATTTTGAAAGGGTTTGGTACCCTTTGCTGCTTAGTTTCTATTCAGGTTACATCGGGTAACTCCCTTCCTTTTTGCCCCGTTGTGGTTAGCAGTACGTACTGCTTTGGTGTGGTTAGAAAACTTTCTGTGCAGATTTGCTGCTGCTCTGTCATGTGGAAATGCCTCTGATCATATTG